>QNGE01001404.1:22946-35714 GCA_008508345.1 Paragonimus westermani | reverse complement strand
CACTGATCGCCGTAGATCTGAGCCGATATGGCATCGGTGTAGCAGCCTTGAGTAGGACAAAGTTTGCACACCAAGGTAAACTCCGTGGAGCAGGTGCTGGTACACCTCCTACTGAATAGACTACCCGGCAGATGGGGATCGCGAGCATGGTGTCTGTTTCCCGGTAGCTGACCGCATCAATGCTTTGGTGCTAGGCGAACCGCACGGCATCAGCACTCGAATCATGTCCACGCGACTGCGAATCGGCCGAGGTAAGTATGTCACATTTGTTAGTGTTCATGGTCCAACTATGTATCACACGGATGATACAAAGGACCAGTTCTATGATCAGATATCCGTCACAATCCGGCCATCACCGGTAAGTGACCGGCTGTTTGTTCTGGGTGACCTTAATGTTCGAGCTGGGCGCGACCCGGTAGCCTGACCGGGAGTCCTCGGACCGCACCACACTGGTTCGACCAACGAGAATTGTGATCGTCTGCTCCGCCTGTGTGCTACTCACGAGCTGGCTATCACAAACACCCGATTCCGGCTGGATGCGAGCGACATCACGACGTGGACTTACCCACGAATTGGTCATCACTGTTTGCTCGATTACATGAGTGTGCGGCAGCGCGACATTCGTGAAGTGTGTAACACACGGCGCTGAATGTAGCACCGATCATAGGCTGTTCAGGGTCAACTTGTTTGTTCATGTATGCAGGCCTGTCTATTGTAGATCTTTTGGATGACGTCGAAAGTTCGACATCAGACGATTGGAGACGAAGACTGCTGTTCATCTTACCGTTGCCGCTGTTCTGCAGATTTGTCCTCGGACCGCCAATCAACGGCTCGCGTAGCAGAGACTGGTGCTGCTTTCTGATTCGTTGAGAGAAGTAGTTGGTAAGACCAGCCTGAAGGTGGCCACCAAGCTGTGTGCCTACCGCTCAATGGCGCTGTCTATGCCGCTGGACGGCAGTGAAACTTGCACATTGTGTCAGCGGAACGTACGCTATCTAAGCCGCTTCAATTGGCAGTGTTTAAGACGCATGATCGTTTTTCAATGGTCGGGAATGGCTCCGAACACTGAGGTGCTGCGGCGAGCGAACATGGACGGAATGGGAGCCATGCTAATTCTGAATCAGCTTCGTTGGCTAGGTCACGTCCGTAGGATGGGCGACGACCATAAGCCAGAGCAGCTGCTGTATGGCCAAATGGAATCAAGTAAGCGGAATCCTGGTGGTCAATTCAGGCAAATCTTTCGCGTTGTTACATCGATTTCAGATGTTGGGGAGAATTGGCCTAGAATAGGACAGTCTGGAGAAATATGGTCGGCACAGGCGTTCATAAGTTCAGTAAGCAGCAATTGCGGCACAGTGAGCGGAAGCACGCAGTGGGCAAAGGGGTCATCGATGCCATAGGTCACGGTGACGACTATATGGCGTTGTTATGCGTGCGGCGGCGAACGCGGTGGTCATTTGGGATTAGTAGGTCATCAACGTGGTCATAGTACACCGTCGGCGAAGAGACAACCAGTACGTTACGGTCAAGTAGGTTACGCCCATTTTTCCCCTGTTCTCGTTAACCAGCGATTGCCGTCGTTTGGAACTCACCCGATCCCCTTTTCAGAAGCCTGGATGTCTGTGACCTTCTACCTGTCCTTTTCTTTAGCATTGTTGGTGTGCTGTCTGGCGAATGTTTCGCCTGTTTTTTCATTCCACTCTTGCATTTCGATCTTACCCCGTATCTTCTTTAGAGTGCACTAACATGCACTTCTTTATTGGGCCACTTCCTGCATTAGATTTTCGAAATTTTCTTTCAACTTAGATCCTATCTATGGGCTCTCTTTCTGTTTGCTTCCCGAGAAAAGGGTTTGGCTTTCGAGCTGGCCACTCAAGTGGCTAATCACTATTTGCCGGCTGGATACAAAGGCCTGCCTCACCCACACACCTCCTGGTCTCATTCGTTCGGGTTTACACCGGATACGTCGTGAGTGGAGCCGCAAGTGGTTCAGAGCAAGCCACTTGCCATTATCGTTATGCACAGGCGTTGCTTGGCTTCGGTCACAATGACGGGCCAATCCGAATCGGATGCCGCCAATCGTGTCAGGCTGAACAGCAAACAAAAGTGTGCCTACGCATACATCTGACATGGCGATCAAATTCATTCGGGGATAATACTGCTTCAAGTGTATCAAAAAAACATATTACAAACTGAAGCGACCGACGTTCATTTGGAAGATTTTCCATACACTATACCATCCAACTTTTCGCCTGACGCTGAATCCAAAGCAGGACAAACAGCATCGATCAACACATTAATTTGTTCCACTTCTCTTGTGTGGCGTTCAGCTTGATACCGAGTTTATATGATCGTGTTACACTTAGACAGCAATAAGGAACCCCACTTTGTATGTTTTCAGCCACCATTGTTCTGATCCTAACGCTGCACGTGAAATCAGGGGGGTGACGGTGTTGCGCTTAAGAAGCTAAGGGGGCAATGCCGCAACATTTATGAAGATACAGGGGCGATAAGTTGAAAACGTTTTGAAGCTACCACCGTGAGTGATGCGATACGCTGTCCATTTACCAGTGTGGCATATGGGTCCTGACCATACGGTAACCGAACCTCATTTTAGACAATCGATGGCGTCCATTTGAGCACAATTTTATTGACGGTGAGTAACCAAAAGGATTCGCGGGGAAAATCAATGAAATTAGTGTGAAGATTAATCCGCCAGGAACCCAGTAAGAGAGTCTAGAGTTAAAACTGTCATTCAAAGGGGACATTGTGGTAATAAATTGAGTAGTGCCTGAGATCTACTAGTGTTTGCATGATCTGTCCTGCAAACTCAGTTGTCGTATGTAGAACTACTCGAATCCACACACACTCAACCAAGCAAGCAATGTCTCAGTTCACCAAATCAAACCTAATCTGTGAATAAAATGTTGTTAGGGTCTAGCATAAGATTCGAACCACAATGGCGAAGGGGCTGTCAAAATTAGTCCAAGACACGGTCATGTAACCATCGAACGGCACCAAAGCTAACGTCACCGACTGCGGAGTGCCATTTGATGATGCGACAGGTGATTGACCAAACGAAAACCTCCCGGATCCAATGAACGTCACAAGAAAGCGGTCTCTTACGGTAATCAGAGGCAATCCTATATTGACGCTATTACCCCCCAGACAGTGCACACAGAAAAAGGACTGTATGGGACATCGATGCTGCCCTGATAGACCCGAAAATGTGATACCAATGTGACAAGGTTACTGTGGTTTAGAACTTGGCGTGCACAGAACGTCCGTGACGAACATCTGCAGAGATGTGGCGAGATTTTCTCGTGTGTAAATCGGATAACGTCCATTTTTGTCATATTTGTTAGATATACACATAATAAATCCATGAGACCCAGTTTTGACTTTTATTGACCGAAACATTAACACAACTCCACATAGAAACTAAAATGTCAGCAGCGGTAAATAAATCTCAGGGAAATCGCAAATCAGAGACATGCATTGTGAATACAAACGGAATTCTAGGCGCATACACCGCAGGAGAGCAAATATCACAGGCGATAGATAATCTTTAGAAGAACAATGATCATACGCATACACAAATACATGCTGCATAAGTAGAAAAATAAATATTCAAGGAGCTAATAAGTTCAAGTCGCATTCGTTAACAGATAGAAAAGATGCCAATGACAAGTAGCCACCTACAGATTCATTTATGAGCTGGCACCGTGGAGGAGCTGACTGAGTGCGTACAACAAGTTAGGGAGGTGTGTTTGGCTAGTTTTGATGAATATCGAGGGGCGTGAATACAGCACATTGAAAACGAGGAAAAACTATCGAATCCACAATTGGTGGTCAGAACTATTTGCGTATGTGACTGAGAGAAGGGAGAAAGCAAAAAAGAGGTAAACCTGCTTCAAATAAAGCAAATGATGTTCTATATGAAAGACAGACAGTAACCAGCGACCAATAATTTGGAGATGTCCATGACATGTCACACAGCCGACAGATGAGGCTAGTGGTGAGCTCAGACAGGACTGCTGGGTCCGACTCGGCAGAAAAAACAGGGCAAAAACAAAAGCAGAACGAAGACCACAAGAATGGGTTATCGTGGAAATAGAAAAGTATGGATTAGCACTTCCGGCAAACCAGTAGGAGAAGACTAGTCTGCTTTGCGAACCCTTGACCGCTTTGTTTTCGGCAGCTTCACTGCAGTCGCAGTGGCCTGGGGGCCAGCATTTGTCTCGGTTTCCGTTAATGCAGACGAGAGCAACCTACCAGCAAGTGGATGTCGGCCGCCTTCACGGACCTCATTTACTCCAAGGAGTGGAACACAAGCAAACTGATTCTCCGATCCCGGTAGACAAGGGAAATGTGCCAAGCTAGCGGGAGACGGGGCGGCCACAGTCGGTGATGAGGAATCCAATCCCAAGTCGGTTAAATCAGGATCCGATTCGGTAACGGATGCGGACGGTTCCGGTGATGAGGTCAACATGGTCGGAATCTCAACCACTTCGAACTCAGAATCATCTGAGATGGTTTTGGCTTCTACGGAGTGCACAAGTTCAGGCTTGTGGGGGTCCGAGTTGGTAGCAGGACTGGTGCCATTCTCGGCGATCGATTCAGCAACGGCCGAAGCAGAAGTACGCGAAGAATGACTACGCGGTTTTCGTCTAGATTTGGACGACTTTCGAGTAGGGACATCCTGACTTGTGGAAACAGGAGTGGGCTGATCCTAAGTTGAAAAGGAGAATCGTAATATAATACGGTTAAGAAAATCAATCAGCAGACCCCAAATTCAGAACAGCCGCTTATAGGAAAAACAGAATACACAATTGTCACTGATTACGACCAGATGGATCTGTGGCTCGCACCAGAAGAAACTAGAAGAACCTTACCGAAAGACCTCAAGAGAAGCACCGGAAAAACAAGCTCCACTAAAAGAGTTCACTAGCATCTGTATGCAGGCACTGCAAAAATACGGATGATGCAACAGCTGGGTGGTGTGGCATCTAACAGAAGGAAACGTGTGATCTGAATTTATCTGAACCGTTTGAAAACTACCGAACAGCAACAGCCTATCGTCAGCAATCACTACTAACCAGCCTTTTATCGGGTGGGTCCACACTGACATTCTTTATGCATCCAAAACAGAACTCCATCAATGCATCTAACAAAAAATTGAACTGTGGCACACCGTCATGTTGGAAAGCATTTTTACTGGAGGATATTGCGAACACCCTCAATATTGTTTCATGGCAGAAACAGTACATTGCTAACTGAATTAAGGTGACCGGTGTTCGCAAGCGGTACTAGCAAGAATTCACCGCTATTGAGATATCTCAACATTGACGTCTGTGTCTAATTAAGTGTATTAGTGTGGGAACGGTGGAGAATTTACGAGATAGGTTTAAGTTGGGAGAATTGGGGGAATTAACTCGTTCGAAAACCAGAAATATAAAAGTATAGATGGTTATGTCGTGCGTCTTACTAACGTGTCAAAAAAATAAGAACAGAGGTCTGAGAGTTACTAAAAAATTCCGACTTATTGGGAAAACAATACCTCTTCGCATAGAGAAACAGTGATTGATATCGGGCAAAAACCACGTTATATTTTGTTTCGTCTGTCCACTACTATTCACAATCTTGTGTTCAAGCACTGTGTTGTTTAAATCCTCCTCATACAGATAAACTCGACGGAACAGCTGATCGCTATCCTAACTGGCTGCCACTGATCAGTCTCAGTGCCAACTGCAATATATTGTGTGCTTGCAACGCGTGCCTCTTTGTTTGGCGAAACCAGTTCACTCAAGTACGCATGATATCAGTTTCTCACCACTTCGACAAAATGACATGATCCATGTCCTCGATGTTTGAGCAAAATACAATAACTCCATTGTCCTGGGTTCTTAGGAATATGCTGGACCCATACCATAACTGTTGGATTAAGGTATGTAAGTTGCAATCTGCATCGATGCAGGATCTACTTACCCAACAGTGCACATATCACCAGCAAGTAAATTGGCCTCCTTCATCAAAATATTAGTTACGTCACACTGTGGTGGCAAGTTCCTCCTTTTATACACATTAAAACTCCTGAGTGAACTAAAGCAGCTTTTCAACAGCTTTAGCAGTAGCCTCGGCCATCTTGTAAGGGCTGTTCGTTCGATCTCCGAACTCAAAATTGTCTGTAAACGCCGTGGATATTGTGTACGTAAATCCAGATATAGCATTGCAGAGTAACACCTCTGGATACCACAGCGAGCGAATTCAGCATGTAATTTGACAATGTGCAAAACAGGAAAAACAACATGACTTTTACCGTGCTCGGGTTTGGTGGAAGCGCAACGAGTTCATTGTTTTTCAGACTCGTAGGTGTGTGGATATTTTCCACAAGGATCCTGCGGTGTGTGAGGGTAAACGTATTCACGAACCAAAGACTGGATAAAAGGATTGGGAAATTGGTGTTTTTGTGTGCTTACGCACAAAGGGCCCCATCTTCATAGCAGCAGATACACACACAAATGCATTTGCTCGCAGACTGTTTACACTAAACCTATTCAGAGCCCCAAACGCCTCAACGGTATTGAACAGCATACGCTGATCATGAAATTGAGTGGCCAGTTGATACGCACATAGGGATGCCAAAAAGACTGCATTGGAGTGATCGGAGGCACACACTGCGACAGCATTATGGGTACAGTCAAGCCTTCAGCTTAGTTCGCTAATACATGGTGTACAGCAAGGGGTTTTCGCGCAGAACTAGTAGCCCAAATAATTTTTATCAAAAGATCCAAAGGAAAGCTACTGTGAGTTTGCTATCCACAAAGGCTCTGGAGGTGAAAGTACAGGGATAATATACGTAGGATGCGCGTCTGGAGGAAATCGGTATGCCGTAGTCAACTCATTATGTTTCAAAACTCCAATATATCGGTCTGGCCTGCAAACCGCAAGATTTACATCGCTTAGGTTTCCTTCCAAAGCATTCTGACACGGTGATGTAGCTATGGTGCCAGAAGCACATGACCAAGTTTGGATACGGAGTGAGAGTCGGACATTTCAAAACGCAAATTCTACGAAAGCGGAGTCACACTCTCAAATGAGGATTCCCGCATAAATCTTTTGGAGAAACGGGAGTTCCATGCATTCGTCTTAATGGGCAGTTGAATGAAACGGTTCAATGTGATAATGTAAGCCGTCATATTGTGGTTTGTGCCGAGGACATCCTGTGCATCCAAACTGATGTGTTGACAACTAAGTATAACAGAGTACTACAGATCTGTTCAGGAAGAATGTTTATAGATCTTCCCGAATCCCACGGGGTTTCGTGCTGACCCAATGAGACAGCCGGCTTTAGTTTCTGTAAACCCGCAAATTTGCGTTTAATAGTGACAACTGTCAAGTTGATAAATTCTGTGTTCTCGGTTCCGTTGAATGCCGATCGGACAATCAATAAGTTGTTCCTATGAACCGCTTGGACTTTTGTTTCGTTGCTCTTTTTAGCCGAATTAGCCATGTGCAACACTTTTGATCACTTTATTCACACAAAGACTTGTAGTGAGTTCAGAAAAATTGGTACAAATGCAGTAATCCCGATCTTTTCCAATTTTGTCAGGTTCCTTACTCCTGATAAGCTGGAAGATAGGGAAAAGCGAATTCGATTTTCGGTCTACTCGTATTGATCACGCGGGCGATAACTGTTGGTCGATATGCCGTCGTGTTAGAAGTAACAAAGGGTTGCCTCATAAACAGAGGGCAACTGAACCACGCATTGGTCATGTTTGCTGCTCCGTCAATCTGCAGTTGCAGTTATTGATTACGCGGTAACCGGTATGTCACGAAAATTCCCCTCCAAGTAACCCGCCCCAAAGTGGATAAGAATAAAACAAATTCAAATGAAGTAATAAATATTCAGTATATGTCTGAACCGAGCGGGTTGACGGCGAGTTTTGCCTTGACCTTTGCTTTGCGCGCGTCCGTTAGAAAAGTTGCTGCAAGTTGAAATCACCTTAACCGATTACAGTTTTCGATTTCGATATTTGTTTCAATTAATGCACCGACTCCCTTTCAGTCTCCAGTAGGTAACCCAAACAATCGTCACCGGGTAACATGAAACATGTGCTGTGTGACATTATCGGCACTTTTATGGTAGATCACAAGTTGCCGCCTACGCATATGTGCTTCATCGTCTCCAAAGTCTGGTGCTTGGTTATTGGCTTTCTCCGGATAATACCAAATCAACTAGGTGGACGGAGTAGTATGCTAGCTCTGTTGGATGGGTACAGGAACGCATCATATGGAGTGGTAAAGAGGGCTGACAATTTATTAACACGTTTCGACAAGGCAAAACAAAAAAACAGCGTTTATTGTTTTGAAAATTTTCTGAACCACGATAAGCAGGTAGAAACTACATATCACGCAACTGGAGATGTAAGACGCGAACAGGAAGCAGACGACGACATCATTGTATAAGAGGACGATGGACGTTCGTTATGATTAGTCAGATCGTAGCCACTCAATGATGACCTTGATGGTCATTTATTCTTCAGGGTCGATCCGAATCGGGAGCAGAAGAATTAGTAAGATCGGAATGCGTGTCCTGTACCCAAGTCATGTTCCACTGTTAATAGAGAAGCACAGACGATGACAATTGTCGTAGACAACATCACTGTGCCTGGTCCGTGTGGCAGTCAGCCAAATTGGTTTAGAAAGGTGATTCACGGTTTTAACATGCGGGCTTGGTAAGGTAGTACAAATAGCGAAGAAGGAAACTGGTGAAAATATACTCGATTCGTCGCTTATCCAAACCCCGACACAATAGAAGATCTAACAAGGGGCCAACCCAAATGTCGCGTTAAAGATTCACATCAGGACTAGACGAACAACCTTAATGTTACGCCTTCCGTCAATCACTAATTTCCCTATTCTGTATTGCAACAATTAGCTTACAATTTGATTTTGCAAGTGCCAATACGATCAGCCAATGACAGACTGAGATTTCTTTATAACTGTTGCATATCTATAAATGGGGCTTCTTGTCTCATGAATAAAAACTGCTTACTGCAACCAGTCTAAAGTCCACTCCTCATTACTTGCGTGGGAGGTTTCAATTTGAGTACGATATCTAGGGTTAGCCGAATCCCTTGGTCCCGAGTATTGCAACAACAAATCTGGCCCACTTGGGACATCTACTCATGGATGCATAATATATCTCATTCTTACAAGGATTACCTCGTGAAAAATATATAAAGGAAGGAGTGGAGGTCATTATCAATGTCAGTGAGCAAATAAACAATGAGTGCTAGGAATGGCCTTTTTCAAGTTACCACCGACAAGTTAGCGTTTTTAATTGAACACGCGCCCTAGAAAAATGCGCTTTTAACGGGAAGGCACATTGTGAAACAGATCCGTTTGACCTTTCTGCACTGATTACCACTCATCAGTAGTATACGCCCTCGATCTTACAAGCACTGAAACGATGCTGCCTCCCACATTTGCAACTGCGTTGTATGTTTGTACGCTGAAAGTGCTCCTGTGTTAAATTCTTGCGCATTTTGACATAGGGTGGTGAACCCCATTCCCCCAGTTTTCTTTCATCTTATGAAGTTATAGCGGTCAAGTATGGACGTCAACCATTGATGTACAGCTGTCCATGATGACGATTTCCAGCTAATGAGTGGGGGCTTCTGCTCCCAAGCTTAAGCGTTTCGGCGACCACGTAATTACTAACACAGCAATCTTGATCAAATGGTCATATTTTGGCGCTTAGTCTTATTCACTAGTCTTAGGATCTCAACAGGAAACAGTATAACCGTCCAGATACAACTTCGATTGATGATGTTGCGAGCGCGGCCTCCGGATCAAGTTGAAATCACTCGATCCGCTGAACCCGTTGGATAACGTTTTGATGAGGGGAAACTGGTCGGAGAATTTGTGTCAACAGCTGGAAGAAGCATGAGCATCGGGTAAACTACCATCAACAAGCAAAACGTAGGATAATTCTAATTTTGAAGGATGCAGTCAAATGTATACTTTGCCCACTGTGACAAACACGATTCATGATTAATAGTAGTGGGAGAATTCTGCCTTCTCCCTAAATGGTTCATGTTTCAGAATTTACTCGAAAAAAAATCTGATTCTGAATTCCGTCTATTCGCGCAACAACGTGTTAAAACCCGTCTGGCGCGCGTTTCCCCTTTGTCTTCTGATCGGCCTATCCCACTTTTACTACATCAATTAACGTGGGATTCTTCAAGGTTCATCAAAGTCTAAATATTGTAACATGCCGTCGAAATCCGCGAGCGCGCACAGACTGAATCCGCAGTGTGTAACAGAGCTTTCTGTTGTGTCGTTGGCACCGTCTTTGTTTTCGTTTGTGTAAATCGTGTGCGTGGCTTACTGAGCCTTTGGCTAATACTTGTTTATGCTGTTACCTTTTTCAGGGCTGTTGTTCGAACCCCTACTTCGAAAGAACGCTGCCCCCGATGTCTGCATGTTGACCCAAAGTTGGTCCGCAAGCGTTACGGGCATTCAGAGTAGAAAACGGCTAGCTTGCATGTTACAAGAGATGAGAGGCTTCTTGGTGGTTTGTTTATTGCAATACATACGTGTGTGCCACCTATCTCAAAATGCTGAAACTTAAATTAGCAAACGTATACAAATACCGTCCACAGTTAAACAAGTCGAGAAGTGATTTCAGTTAGCTAGAATTGGATCCCAGACAGTCCTGGACGTCAAACGTAAGAAAACTTGTTGCAAACAACATGGGGAAAACATCTTGAATGCCAACATTCGATATTTCGATGAAGTGTGTGTTAGTTCTGAAGGTCCGGAAAACATCAACTACGTTAACAACCGTTCGGTATATGAAACAGGTCAGACAGTGACCTAGGGTTAGTTGGTTTTAAATTTGAGGCAACACAGTTATTAAATGCCCGCAAATGTTGCGTAGGAATTCATTCAACAAGCGCGGTCTCAGGTGTTGCGAACACCCGGAGATCACAGTCAGTGGCGAATGGAGTTCCATTCATAGTGTTAGGTCTTAGGAACGTCGGTCTTCCGAAGAAAACAGAAATAACAGCGGAATGGTTATGGCTCACACTTTTCATAAGAGACACAAAGAAGAAAACCGATGACTTGTACTCAAACAAATTATAGACACTTAATTTTGGGATTGGCCAAAAAGTTGTGATGATAAAGGACGATGGTAATGGAAACTTACGTGAATGGCTGTGAAGTACAGGCAACACAAAGGAAAAAACTGAAGTAAAATTAGCTTATTTTTGAGAATACAATCAGCAAAGAAAATGGCTACCTTACCGTCTCTTCTTGACCAGCAGCCGAGTGAGGTACAGTCTCTTCAGTTGATCTATCACGCAAAGGAGGTTGAAGGTCGTGGCCCGAATCCAATTCTGTTGGTGAATCAGGAGGTTGCGGCTCTTCAATCGGTTCCTTCGTTGCAGAGTGGGTAGCAGAATCTGCGTGATCGTCTGTAAACACCGACTGTTCCTGTTTTGGTGACAACCGATCACGTCGCTTCTTACTTCGCCTTCGCGCCTCCAGCCACTCTTCTTGAACGGTCAATTGATCATTATCTTGCTCTGCGGGCACCGGCTGTGCTGACAAGTCTATTGATTTGTCCAACAACGGAGCCTCCGCAGCATCCACTGGCTTGGGTGAAACAACAGGTCCCGTGACTGACTCTAACGTATTTGAAACCTCGTCAATAGCAAACCTTGTATTGGACTGAATTTTCACTAAACAAACAATGGAAACGCACAAAATCGACCAGCTGAAGCAATAGGTACAAACGCGGTGCAAATACAAACATCAGAGTTAGTGATGTAACGATGAAAATCAGCAAAACAACGTGCATACACGAGAGCGAGGTTCATCAAATTAATTCTCGCAGTTACACACCCTAGTATATTGCTTAGCACTGTACAAAGCCATAAAGAGCGTAAACAATAGACAGATAACAGTATTCTGCTGCATAACAATGGTATATCGAAGAAACATAAGACACTTCGACTGTGAGACATGATATTAAGATTGCACAGAAATACCCAAATGAATAGACAGCGGCAGTTGATGTAAAAAAAGTTAAACTCTCAGATTTTATAGCATAAAATCCCACATCACACTCTCTTGATACTCCCGATGAGCCAGTTCATAGTTCAGATTCAATGGGTGGTCGAGATATAAATGTGACTGAGAATACTTCCGGGAATAACACTAATGTTTGCAACAGTTTCGATATTAGTATCGAATACTGTTCCACTAATCCATAACGACTTTTCTCCCGACTTATACTGCTACCTTGACGAGGTGGTCGGGCTTGTGTACTGTTTTGATCCGGCCGGCGATGCTGACTAGGACTCCGGTCCTTCCAGGTGCAATCTTGTCAGACAGGCCAAAGGGAAGCAGTCAGACGAAAAGCAGTTACACTCATAGGATTGTATGTCGCACTACTGACCGCGTAGGAGTGCTTAGTTAGTGAGACACGATCCTACGGGCATACAGCAGAACTATTTTTATAGTTGCGGCACTGCTGTCTTCCGTATCAGAAAGAAGGGGGTTAGAAAAGGTACCCACAAACAAACAGCACTCCGATCGCCCAACGGTTGACCGTGACCGCCGGCGTATTATCCAATACGGTCGAAAAACATCAAATATCTCTCAAAAGCCTGATGTAGCTTCGAGTACATCCGCTGCGCGCAGCAGTGTTCAGAATCAGACATTATTGTCTTATTCACTGCGCCCTCGGGCTAG
>QNGE01001404.1:3970-22205 GCA_008508345.1 Paragonimus westermani | reverse complement strand
ACCACTCAACCTGATTAACCGCCATCTCGTCTAACGTCTCCTCCAGCCATTGGCTCTGTGAGTCGCGACGTCCCCAGCCAGAGAGACGAACTCAACCTACAGTAGCAAACTCCCTGATGAGCCGCTTCATTTCTCTGTGTCAAGTCCTCACTCGTCCACCCCGCACATGATTACGGTCATCTGCGCGTTCGGCAAAGTGTGTCTGACGTGCGCAGACGACTGACTGGCACATACCTCTGCAAACGTTCAGCTTTCACGAAGGAACTGGTTCGGCATTCACAGCAAAATACTCGTTTCCTAGCCTCTTCGCTGTTTACCCATTAGTGCTAACTGACGCGATCGATCGAACGCAAACACCTACGGACAGCACAACGGGCACAACACACGTAGTTTGGATTCCTATGCCATCTGTTTGGTCAACTCCGTTAAGGCTCACTCTGGACGGCAATTCGTGAATACTCTTTTCTTCACGTCCATTTACGCTCCAGTTGACTGTATTGACCTCGGCAGCGTAGACGCGTTTCACTCATGCTTTCAACTGCAGCTGTGGATTGGCATCAATATAGTATGGGTGTATAATACCACCGTATGCGGCCAGAGGCCTTATGGATCTGCTTGGGCTCTTGAAGTCCTTTTCTTGTAAAACCATGGAAAATCCCAAACGAACAATGCTAAAAATGGGAATCTTGTATGGGCTGATGAATTTTGGAATACTTTGGTGGGATAGGAATGATCTCAAACGAACCACACACTGGTGAGTCCCCTGACTGTTATGAAATAACATGTGGTGGTGCCAGTGCGTGTTGTGGTAGGACGTTACTCTTAAGGATTTGGATAACATGATTTCTGAAAATGCTGATGTCTACAGTTGGCCGTCTTAATAGAATCTGCCAAGCGGACGGCATAAAGTCCACGGTTACCGTGACTCCAACCTACCAATTTGGGTGCGACTGTCGTGCTGAGAACAACACCAACACAGGAAGAAGCACTGTGTTAATTGGGGACCTCCGTGCGTTTCTCAGCCGTGGACACAGTTGGATCATATAGCAGTTAGTTACAGGTGGCGCCACTCTGTTATCAACTGTCGTGTCTTTGGAGCAACCACCTGGACTCTGACCATGCCGTTGTGCATGTCAGTTTCGTTTTGTCATTTGCCCAGAGGACTTACGCTCGTAAATGCAAGGTGCTTCACTGGTATTCAAGCGATGAGGATGTAAAGAACGCTTACCAAAAAGCGTTGGTGGAGAAGTGCTGTGAACAGGTACGCTCCGAAGGAGCTGTTCAGTTTCGACAGAACTGGATTTCCGTCACGCCGATAAATCATATGAACAAACGTCGCTCTATCCCACCTGGTTCTGAATACGATGACGACCGTCGAGAACTTAAGCGAAAGCTGACTAAATGTTTGCGCAAAGATCGTGAGCACTACTTGGTCCAACAATCGAAAGAGATGGAAGAGGCCTTTTTATCTGGAAATTGCAGAAGGCTTTTCTACCTGATCCGTGGTTGTACTGGCCGTCAAGTCGGTGTAAGTGAGACCATATGTGAAAAAGATGGTTCACTTATCACCAGCCAGTCGCGCCGACTTGACCGGTGGGCTGGACATTTTGAAGAGCAGTTCAGTTGGCCTCAACCAGATCATGTGGATGACGGGACTCGATTGGTCAGCTATTGCATTCCAGACGGCCCTCCGTCGGAATTAGTAATGGCCAGGGAGCTTAAGTTAATGAAGCGAAATAAGGCTCCTGGACCAGACCTCTTCTCTCCTTCGCTTTCCAAGGATGGTGGAGTGAGGTTGCAATCACAACTGACAAATTATCTCCACACGATTTGGGGGACTGAAGAGGTACCTCGTGATTGGTGCCTATCAACAGTCATTCCCGTTTTCAAAAAGGGGTCCCGAAGTCCATGTGACAACCACAGAGGCATCAGTTTGGTGTCTGTTGCGTGCAAGTTATTCACTGGCCTCATTTTACGTCGGCTCACTAACCAGCAGGATTCAGATCCGGTCGATGGTGTGTTGATCACATTTTTACCTCACGACGGATCTTGGAACATCGGCATTCATATAGGCAGCCGACGGTCGTGGTCTTTTTGGACCTGAGGGCTGCATTCGATTCAGTTGCTCGTAACGTTCTCTGGAGCTGTCTCCTTCGCAAGGAAGTACCAGAGAAATACGTGAATTTATTCAGATCGCTGTACGCTCACTCTGCAAGCAGAGTGTGAGTTTACGGACAACTGTCTCGGACGCTCATCACATCTAGTGGTGTTCGTCATGGGTGTCCGATTTCCCCCTTCCTGTTCAATTTTGTCATGGACGACATTCTGGAGGGGGCGCTTCGTGAATACAGTGGGCTTGGTGTTGAGCTTCTTCCTGGCGCTAGATTGACCGATCTGGAGTACGCGGACGACATTGTCTTACTTAGCCCCTTTGCCGAAGACATGCAGACCATGCTGAACAAGGTGAGCGACCTGGCTAGTTTGTACGGAATGCGCTTCGCACCTTCAAAGTGCAAAGTGTTGCTTCAAGACTGGGGCATTTCCACCCCTACTTTCCTTATTGCAGGTAATCCGCCTGAGACTGTGGACAGTTTCATATACTTAGGTAGCAATATCTCATCAGCCTGTAATATTGCTGGTGAGATATCAGCGAGGATAGCAAAGTCACGAGTTGCCTTTGTCAAACTGCGTCATCTGTGGTGTCAAAAAAGACGTTCGGTTGTCGCTGAAAGAGAGGGGATATAAGGCCTGTGTGCGTTCTGTTTTGCTGTATGATTCAGAGACGTGGCCTGTTTACAAGGACGATATCAACAGACTTGCTGTGTTTGACCATCGTTGTCTCCGTCACTTGGCCCACATTAAGGGGACTGATCGCGTGCACAACGTGGCAGTTCGCCGGCGCGTATTCCGGAAAGTTCGGGATGCGCGATCAATTGGTCAACTAACCACGTTGCACAGCTTGCGATGGTTGGGTCACGTGCTCCGTATGCCAGCTGAGCGTTTGCCATACCGAGCATTACATACTGAGGTCACCAACAGTTGAGCAAAACCGCATGGTGGTCAGACAACAACGTGGTCACGAAATATGAAAACCTGGACTGCTCCATTGAGCAAAGTGGGCAAGCATCGCCTGCCTGGTTGGGGCCCTCGTGATCACATAAACTGCTGGTTAGATATGCCATCCGAGACGGCGATGTGTCGCAGTCAATGACGTACCTGTATCCATACCACTTCTAGTTCTTCCGCTTAGTCTTCTTTAATATTTGTTGACCTTTTTAGTAACGTTTCCTTCTAGGATATCCCACGTCACTGTTGAGGTCAGCGGTGGTCAGGCTCATGGCTGTTATGATGATGGCAATTACTTTTCTGGCAGATGTCGGAGCACTCGCCTGAACGGATAAACCTTTTTTACTGGGGGAAATAACGCAGGTGGTCTGTTACGCAGTTATTTGACTCTTTTCCCACCTTACGTCAACGATTTACCCGTCATTTCAAGTGCATGTTCGTCTTACCATGTTGATGATATGACAGCTGGAAGCTTGCATCTCAGCGACAGATCCCCCTCAACTTGTCAAAGATGATTTTACAGAGTTGGCCAGTTGTTCGGGTTTTCATTTGTTAACCCAAGTGTCGTGACCTGTCGCTAAGCGTCAACGTCATCATAACTTTTCTGCCAGCCGTAGTCTACTCTCTAGTGGCCGTGATGTCATTCACGAGTCTGCAACAGCAAAACACCTGAAAGTTATATAAAACTAGTTCATCGGGTCAATATATGGCAGCCATCGCTTTTGCAGGAAGGAGCTAGCATTCTACGCTTTCGAACTCAGCCGTTTAGACAGCTCTGTAATGATGATGCGTGGTCATTTGCTCTGAAGTATTTGGAAAATATAAGGTATCGCTAACCAGATCATTCAAACACACACAATTCAACCTCACCCTTCTGGTAGTCCAATGTTGCATACTGTTTTTAAAATTTACTAACCCTAACAATATCCATTTTGTGGAAAAATACCGTTGAATGTATATCCATGTAGAACATTCAACGGTTGTGTTCACATTTTCTTCCGGACATTATTCTAATGGAAAGGAGTTGGTTGTCGTGATACACTTGGCAACGTGTCGTCTGAATATCGTTTGGTTGTTCTATCCTAGATAGCAGGAATAGTCAGGCCAGCACCGCTCTGTCTGTGTTACAGCAACAACAGCTAAAATATTGGCGTAACCAAATTCACGGGATTATAAAACGAAGTGTGATCAATAGTCCCAGAGTTAATCTCGCCTCAATCAATTCGGGTCAACAGATGGTGGGAAACTGGCCGAACGAGCGGGTATTAGTGAGATCTCCTTGTCTATCAACCGAACAAAATAAAGACACAGATGGCATAACAGGCTGACTTTCTCATATAAGCCATGAGTAACGTTCAGCAGGAGTGAGAATCAGAAACATCGATTACTACAAAACAGGTTATCACTGGCGGGTAAAACGTAGCAAACACAGGGAAGCCAGACAACATATGCTTCAAAAAACAAGCCTTCTGTGTTAAACTGATCGCTCAATTGAGTCGAGAGAATACATCAAACGAACGTGCGTGCATACAAACAACTCGAGTATCACGTGCTGTGAACGCATGATCGTACACAACCGATCGTTGGGGTGAAGAAGTGATGAAAAGTAGCGGAAAAAGTGTAGTTAATTGATCAACCGCACAGTACACACTTGTAACATGTGATCTACGTAAGGGATAGGAAGCAAAATGAAATTTTATTCGCCCGCTATTGCGTTCACTCGAACAGACGGATTTGCACAGATGAATCCAACGTCTAGCGCTCGCCTTGAATGAAGAGCCAGCCTGTCGGCCGGTACACTTTTCACGTAAAAGCATGTGATAATCGTAGTTTGTGCATTAACTTCTAGTCAAGGACCCACATTCTATTACACGTACAGCTGTTTGTAGTCAAAACAACCAACTTCAAGCGAAATTTACACATCAGTTTGTGCACCGTTACCCAGCTAGAAAAAGCAATCCACATAGATATAGTTAAGGCTTCAGCCGACAACCCTAAGCTCAAAATCTGAACGTGCGTCCTATAAGGGTGCACAGTTCAAATGGAGCAGATGAACATCCAAATTCAAACATGGACTGATTTGAGCATGATATGTAGTCTTTGAAGCTGAATGTGAAATTTTAGTGAGGAAATATACGTTTGTTGTACTTAAAAAATGGGTCCAGCGTTTAGGTTACAACGTGTCGTGTGTAATGTGCCAAGCAGGTGAACTGTAAATTGTCAGGTTGTCGAACTTACACAAGAAAGCAGTTCATATAGCCGGAGTACTAACGCGAAGCCCTGTGAATAACGGTCGACTGAGTTAACGCCAAAGTATCCTGAATTCGACGTGGTACAGCGACCAAAATTATAAGTGGAACGTGGAACCGGGACATCATTCACACAAATGGGATTGTGCACCTTTCTGCTGAATATTCACAGAGCTTTGCATCACCACTCACGCACTCTAACATAGTAAGTGATATCACAAACAACCGCGTACATGCAACCGCCTTTCGTCTGCCTTCCCTTCATTGATCTGCGTGGCATGGCTGTATCTGGAACAACCAAAGCTCTAGTCAGCATACCTCTCCAGATCAATAAAGCACGTAAGCTTGATCAACAGGCCAAGAGAACTTGAAGAGCTGCTTTCTTCTAAAATGAGGAGGTCTGTAAAGGTATTTCCAAACAAAAAGCACCTTGGACATCTAACAATTGTTTGTGACCGCCAGTGTAGTATACAATAGGGTCAAACAGTAACTTTCATAAACTTGATGGAGCTTTGAACGAACATAGTGTAGGGAAGCAGTAACCGGAATCAGACATTAATATCTCGTTCACTGCACCCCATAGCTGGGCCAGTTTTTGACCGTCAAATGAGTCGGACTTTCCGGTCACTGATTCCGACTAAGTTCCTCTTCCTACATGACGTTGTCCCGCAGATCAGCTCGTTGCGGCAAAAACGACTGGAAAGCATCGCAAGTTATCGCTGTTGCGATGGATCAGTTTACTCATTTTCATGATCCTCCAATGTTTTTGCCCTCAACTTTCATTCCCTCCAGTTAATAAAACTGGTAGACATCGGTGCACTTATTGCTTACAAATTCCAATAGATAGAGCAGCAACCTGCTCCAACGAGCGCTCTATAATTGGAAATAGAAATGGGTCGTCCCCGAAACGCCCATTCAGGAACCTACTGTTATCTGTCACATGAACTCGTGAATGAACAGTGCTATCAATGATCCTTTCTCCGGGTTTCTGGTGACAACGAAGTCGTATATCGCGATCAAGCTGCAGTGGGGATCACATTGGGGGCTCACCTCTCAGAATGTATAAAGCATTTTATTGACCCAACTCGATTCGAGTTTCAAGGTAGAGTAAAATTCACATGACCGGATTTCGATGTGCAGCCGGTTACGATCCGTCAAACTCAGCAATTCGGTCAGTTTGTTGACACAAACCAGAAAGACGACACTCGTCACACGACCTGGAAGCAACACTTCTGACGCTATCAAGAATGTTTTGTACGATGTCCCTTAAGATCTTCTGTGACAAATTAAACATCCGGACATCACTAAGTCCACAGGTGACATGAGCTCATCACTCGGTCATTATAGTCAGGAAGAGAAACGGCTAGATGGGGAGTTTGGTATCCGGGCCCAACTCTTTGACAGTGCTGATAGGCCATTACAATTGGGCGCACCTCGTGGACCTTATATAACGAGTTCAGCATTTCAATACCAACGATGATAATGCATCATACGCAGACAGCCTTATGCAATCTAACTACGGGTGCAAACTGACCGTATCACCGTCAACTATCGGTGTCGTCACTTTGTTAGTTTTGAAGTAACAACCCTGACTCTGACCGTGTTTGTGTTCACTTCGTTGTACCGTTTGCATAGAGATCGTCTGTGTCATTACAAAATGTTTACGAGAAGAAAAATGTGGCCAACGAGATCATTTTCAGTGTACCATCTCCAGACCAAACACGCAACAATGAGTGTAAAAAAACAGTTGTGAAGTCAGGACTGTGTGGACCCCAGCACTATGTGAATCTAACGCCGTTTGGAGAGTACAGAAACGGTTACTGGGGTGCCGCACCACTTGGATCTGAGAAACTAGGACATGATTTGAGTATATGAACGAAAGACATCTGCGCACACAGATTACGGTTTCGGAGCCGGATTCCGGTAGCATCTACAGATGCCAGCAAACTACAGTTCATGCTTCTGACGTGAATATATGTGGCGAGAAGGATCGGCGGCATTCACATGGACTCTGTAACCCCAATCGATGGTATGGGTCAGAATAGCGCTGGAGATCTTCAGTTGCTGTCCACTGGTCAACCGAGCGTAATAATGTTTGCGTACTCTTTCCGACAAGCGCCCAGCTGCGGGACCGTTGTAAGCTGCTCTATAGAAGCAAGAAAATGGATGAGTACAAAATAGATAGTACTGCTGAGTGCTAAGTATTTCAATACGATTGGTTTAGAGAGCAACGACAGTCTTAGTTGCGCAGCATGAAATGTCGTCCTTCGGGCCATGCTGAGCTCACTGACGAAGGGTACAGTTGAGATTTCATTTTGTAAGGGAAATTCATAAAGACCGTCTTACGCCCAACAGAGGATTCATGGCCCTGCAGTTCCGATCGTTACATATTACGTGCTAAGAATTGGTCAGAATTCGTCCATTAATTCGGAACGTTCTGCACAAAGCTTGAGCTTTTTACATAGCATGCCATCAGTACAGATTTTATATATTTAGTTCACTAGTTATCGTATCATGCTTTGTGTGTTTCATTAGTATAGAGCTGTGGAGATGGACACATCCGCTACCCCATATCCACTTCTTACGAATGTCTCGTTCAACTGATTTATTTGGGTGTTTCAATAACGCGACATCTAGAAACGCTAATCTACTGTTCAGTTTTATTTTCATAGCGAATCTCAGCTTTTTGTGACCTGATTCAGCAACAGTGATGAAACCGGCGATACAGAAAACATCATTTACATACCATTTGCAAAAAGCGTACTGTTCAATCAACATGATCAACTTTGCCTGTTCAATCATCTTCATGAACATGCCAGACAGCAAAGGACCTACCGGTGAATCTGATGGACCCCATTCTCCAGGTAAGTCGTCCAATCAAACCGAAACTGCACGTACTGCGTACACACTAACAGGAGCTTTTTGATGTCTTCATCTGGCATTCCAAGTTTTATTTCATTCAGATGTGCAATCGAGCACAAAATCAAAAGATTTTCTGAATGACACGTTTGCAAAGAGTAAACACACGTTCAGTGTGTCGCGTATTGTGCTAATCAATCGAGGAAAAATCATAACAAGAATCTGAGCAGCATTAAGCAATCTCAATTTGTTGGGAAAAACAGCAACCCTTTACAGAGGAAAAACAGCATTTACGATTGTTAGTAAGCGACAGGCGTCCTCACGCTTTGATAGGTCAGTTTGTTGCTGTACTGTTTCACGACCTTACATCTAGTAACTCGGCTGTTGGAAACAGATACACATTCAACCGCAACTAATCGCCGTCTATGATTGGTTGACGTCAGTTTGACCATAATTCTGTCTGTAGCAGCTGGTGTGAGAACAGTGATTGGCTGGACCTTCTCCAATCAAGAAACCGCTCCAGCCCAATCTCGGTACACAATGGTGGCAATATATTATCCGTAACATTCTGATATATATCATAGCTAGGGCGAACTGGAACATGTTTCGGACAACGCAGAGCTTATCCATTGCGCAGTGGCTCTAACAGTTCAGTTGCCCGTTGCACCAGTGCATATGTCGAATTCGTCGTCTTTTCCGAAGGGGCATTGCAGATAAGATCGTGGTAGAGTTCTACAGAGTAGACATTGCTTATGGGTAAACAGCGACTCCCAGCTGTGGACTGAAGCACAAATTAATGAACAGCCTGTGCAGCGACCGCGAGAATTGCTTGACCGAGCATAACAGAAATTGCAAAGGCAGTTCTATTACGAAATGGCCTAGTGCTGTATTCTTCGAATTGTGATCCCAATATTTACCGACGAGGTGTTAGTAATGGTATGCGTGAAACGGAGGGATCATGAAGTGACAAAAAGTTGTGAAGACTTGGCAGGTGGACTAGACACTTCGTGTAACAATACAACTGAGCTAGACCAGCCCACTGGGTTGTGAACAACGGAGGCGGGACGATCAGTTGCTACAATTTTGATTGTTCACCGTCCCAATCGAAGCAGTTCGAGGGATAAGTCCTTGAAACATAATGAAGCTCCAAGACCAGACTTTTCCAAACCTACTTCAAAGACGGGGAGTGAGGGGGTGCTATCTGAACTGAGCGGTCCAGTGACTGGTGTTTACCAATATCCACACCTATCTTCACAAAGGGTGCTGCAAGTTAGTGTCTCTTACAGAAGTAGCAACCTATTCTCTGTGATAACTAAGATACTCACATGTCTCATAACGCAACGGTTTGTAAAACACACAGAGATTCAGGCACAAAAAAGACCGACGAGCTTCCGAGCGCATCACGAGTAAATCGAACGTACTCTCACCTTGTGATAGACACTAGCTCATCGGAGCCCGTTTTCTCAATCAATGGTGGTGGCAGTTTTGGATCGGAAGACTGCAATCGAATTGGTTGCTCGAAGCGACCTCTGAAGGCTGCTCTACCGTAGAAGTATTCAAGCGAAATACGTCAATTTGTGGCTATCATTGCATGCCACTTTAAGTGCACAATGTGTACTTGTGGACAGCTACCTCAAGCCCTTTTTATTGCAAGTGGTGATTGGCCGGAGTGTCCGATATCTTTTTCCTGTTCAACTACGTGGTATGTTATTGTGAGATATTTTCAAAGGTTCCGAAGATGTGGAAGAAGAGCTCCTGTCAGGTTGCAGACTGACCGGTATTGAAGATGAGGACAACCTTGCTCCGCTTAATTCTTCTGCAGATAACAAGCACACTAAAATGAAGCCGTTGGATGATATAGCTGAACTGCCTGGTATGCATTTCGCATCTTCACAGCCTAAGATGTTACAATACTGGCTTGCCCCTGATTCCATCCCTTGTTGCCAACCCCAAACAGCATGAGTGTGTTGATCGCTCCATCTTCTCGAGTAGTGTCACCCATCAACTTGTAACATTGCTGATGAAGTGTCCATAAGAACAATGAAAGCACGTATTGCGTTCGCAAAGCATCTGCATTCGTGGAGCCACGAATACGTGCGATTGCCCATTGAGGGGAAAGTACCCAGTGCGTTCCTTTTTCCGCAGCGAGTCAGATACGTGGCCCACTCCAGCGGAGAAATGTATAAGCTCTTTGTATTCGACCATTAGTTTCGCCAGTTAGATCGTATCAAGTGTGCTGACTGTGTGAACAACCTAACAGTTCATCAGTGAAATCACCTAAAGCACGACCGATAGCTAAGGGAATAAAAACAGTCTATACTAGTTGGATTACATCGCCCAGTACGCCTGCCTCACGACACACTGTCCAATGGGGTCTGTAGTGGAACTGTTAGTGGTGATAGCTTAAGTGCCCACTAACAAATAACGATATCACGAAGACAGTCAGTAAAAAGCCTAATTCAATGTTTTAGATTGTCGTTGTTGAAATTGCCGTCACAAGCTTAATGTGTCAGCGCTCGTCGAGGCCGTGTTCTGCCCTGTTCAGTTGTGTTTTTTCTCCTCTCTTCCAATTCAGATCCAACACCGTTCTTTGTGTCCGTATTTCGACCGTACCGAATCGCATCCAGCTGGAGCATTCCAACTGGCTGAGTGTACGGATAGTGACTGTGGGCGTGCGTTCGTGCGTTCGGATGAGGAAGAGGGTATCCGGGCCGACATGTGTGTGGAGGCGCATGTGCACGTAGGGACAGAGAACATGAATCGTTTGAGACGTGATGGGCCGCGTGAGAGAACAAGACGACGACTACAGGCCCGTGATGGTTGTGATCATACGCTGAGACTTTTGACTTTCCAGCTGAACAAAGTTGAGATGTGCAGCCTGCCCTGTTAGGTGTGCAATCATCGACACTGCTCACTGGAAACGTTCTCGGATAGGCGGTGCTTCGAAGAGATGGCGAGCCTGATTCCCCAAGGTTGCCGCCTATTCTGTTACTCTTTCATGAACTAATGTTGACTTTTTTGTTTGCGCTCCGTTTCCTCCCCTTTTCTTCTCTGTGCGCTTGTACTTGTTTAGTAATCTACAAATTTGTAGATCATTGACGATAGCAACGGCATTCCGAGCCACAATACCCACGAAGAGGGCTCAAGGCTGGAAATGAGGATGACTATAATGATGATATTTGTGGGACAGTTAAGTATCAATATGAACCAACAATAAACTGTTGTCGATGAGGGGAAAAAATTGAAGATAAATTCACACAGTCTGGTTACATGCAAAAGTACGCTCACCCGAAACTTCTCGGCAAATCAGACTGCCCAAAGCATACCTCAAAGACTAGAGGGCCTTCTATCTTTTTCAAAGAAACTGGTAACCGACAAATAAGTGCTTTGTTTACTGATGAGTAGTCGGGGATTTGGTTGATCGTCAAGTTGACCATCACTCACATTTGACTGCAGCCTTCGCATTCAGATAGACTTTCTAGCCAGCTTCTTTCGAGAAGGAGCACTAGACTCGAGTTTCGCTCTCATTAGAGCTCGTCAGTAGTGCATATCCTTGCCACAGCCGGGATTTGAACCCCAGCCATTCCAATCATGAGGCAACCGTGTTGACCACTGCGCCATTGACCTCACATTAGGCACGACCGAATTACACACGCGAAAGTGGTTGACCGTTCAGATTTGATAATGAGGTCAATGGCACAGTGGTTCAACACGGTTGCCTCATGATTGGAGTGGTCGGAGTTCAAATCCCGGCCATGGCAAGGATATGTACTTTTGTATTAGCTCAACAAAGTTGTTTGTTTACGTGTTTTCACATTTTGGTGTAATCTGCATTATCCACGATTCACGTGTTAAGCTCCTCAAAAGTTGCTCTGAAATAGTTGAACCGTCACGCCTTCGTGGACCGGTAGAACTGCCCCGCAGAAGATTACGTGTGCATATGTAGACCCACTTAAAAGCCGTATTTCGCTCTCACCAGTTCATATGTTGACACAACCACTGCTGGCATCTTCAGCTAACATTTCCAGTCAGACTCGGACTTACTGTTTTTTTTTTAAGAATTGGTCCCAATTAAAAGCACGAATATTGACGGTTAGGAAGACCGGTTATAAGAATGAGTCTGTCAAGATACTACTATCAAAACGTTCAAGAGTAACCCGGCGACCCGCAAATCTTCGCGCTAACTATCCCATATGTGAATATGCTTTAGCCATGGACGGACCCTCAGAAATATCTGGCAACCTGCCTCATGTTAACGGGATAGCAACAGGGTTTCTAAATTCCGGTAGAAAGCAGAAAGGGTTCATATCTAAAACGATAGCGCCACAACCCCGCGTAGAGGGCAATACTTCATCCAGAGTGATCATGTGTAATCGCCGTCATAATCAAAATCAACGGCCGCAGTGCTAATGTGGTCATTACTGATGCCCACTTACGGGAAGAAAATGAGACAGAGATAAAAGAAGAAGCACCTACATCTAAACTCAAACACGCCAACTCAGGATGCCTATGCCTTGCATACAAATTAACAAGTTACATATAAACTTGGGTAAAGTCCGTAGAAACCTTCCTAACGGCTTTGATTGCCCTGCTCCACTGTTTGTCCTAACTCAAAGACAACACGCACGCCAGTGAACATAATTACCTTCAGTCTTTCAAGGAGCAAACATTCACAGATTGTTTGAGCCAGCGGGGCCACAGTTTCTTAACTGTTCCTGCAAAGTACAACGTACACAAGTGTGTGAACGAATTGCATATCGATTAGTTGGCATGCACGGAAAGCCTATAAGGTGCCAACAAACTAGTCTGTAACAATGAACCCAACGGTTTGGCAGTCAACACAGACGTGTTCTTCCACGAACAGCCCATCAAATGAGTAATTTAACAGAAGTAAGAGGCAAAATATTAAACCGCCGTCTCTTGACTACCACTTGACAGGACTGTTCACGGCGAATAGGCGTTTGCATGACTACGGACGATGCAACTCTCTGTGGAGCCTGCAACAGAAACCAATGTGCACCGATCCTGGGATGAAAATGATGAAAGGCACGCAAAGGCGAGAATGACTCGGAGGAATTTACACCAACAAAAATATACTCGGTGAGGACTAAAAATAAATCATTCTCGAAACTCACTCTGTTTCCTGCGGATTCGCTTCCCGGTTGCCGCGACATTTACGGTAGTACATTCGGTTGGCCGATCTTCTGCTGGTTTAGGGGGCGATGGTGGATTGAATTCCCGAGATCTACTCCGTCGTCCAGCACCGCCATTAGTGGATAGAGCTGAACCAGTCCGACGTCTACGTCTGATGCTCCGATTATCAACCTCAAAAGAGCTGGGTGACTGACGACAACGAAAATGAAGAGTCAAATAATCACCTTGTTGTTTGGAACGATGAAGCTACTCAATTGAGTAAATAGGGAAAAAAGTGAACATTACATTATGCGAGGTATGTTGCTGTTACACGCCAAGTAACTTACGGGGAAGTCACATTCACTAAACATAGACCGGAGTGCACGAGATTTGCAGAGCTCCAACTTAGTTAACTAGCAAAACCTGGACTTACTTTCACCAGTGTAGGGAGGTCCAAAGAGCTGCGAGCTATCTTGAACCTGTCATGTATGCATCCAAGTGAATTACCTCTCTAACACGCCGTATCCAATATGCAACGCGTCCCGAAATTGATACCCATCTGGCCCATAGTTCATAGGCCAATATGAACTACAAAACAGGTTTTTTTATTCGATCCGGGGCCCGACACAGCGCCTGACATGGTCAGCGATTCCAACCCTGTCACCAACGTTAGTGACTGTGGCACGAACACATCACCTTCTTCAAAGTTTGGCGTGACTCATAGCCACGAACACCGCCACAGAAACAAATCATGTTCTGTCATACTTTTAGGTGAAGCGTCAAAACGAATGACTATCCGCTGGTGCACAGTAGGATGAACAACACACCCCGCGTTGACTTATTCACACGAACTAAACAATACAAGGTCTTACGGTGAGAATTTTTGACTTGTACGGCTTCATCTAGCAAACGAATTACAAGTCAAGGACTATCCATCCGCCCGTCATATCCTGCAAGCTTCACCGTCTCAAAATGTGATTCGTAACATTCAAAGTGTTTTCCACTGTACTCTCGGGATCTTGACAAATCGTAACATTTTGTTACATGGTTTCTTTTTATCCACGTACATTTAGTACATTGCTACTTACGTGTCATACATGTGATTTTATTGGCGCTATTGACCTTCTGATCAGAAGTAACTTTTGAGAATATACAAGTACGAAACACGCGTCTAGAGCTCCTCATGAAAGTTACAACCAACTGTCTGTGGCGTTCAGTGTGAAACAACGAAATCAAAGTAATGCATGCATAACAAAACTTAAAATAACATTTGGTGGGATTTAGAGAACGACATAACAGTGATACCTTCTCAAACTAGACGAGGTAGAATAAGTACGTTAAAGTATGAGGCGAGCACGCTGCAGTTGTGAAACGGGGTGCACGGTAAGGGAGGCCGTGTGACTCGGCCCGAACAACGAACAAAAACAGGATCAAACTTTGAAATAGTTGTAAACATGGTAGTAGATGAGAGACTTAAGATAAACGCTCAAGCGATCCCTTAAAAGAAGACCATACTTTTATACGCAGAGCTAACGGATACAAATATGGGGTTTTTAGGCTAACGACGTAGCTTCCAAATACAACAGACGAAGCATATAAGACAGAAACACAGGCGGAGAGATCAAATCAAGCGTAACGTAAGCGTGGCACTCTTTTTTATTTGTACCACGTTCCGTATACTATTGATTATGTTTCGTGTATTGTTAGCCACATTCCGTGGTTGAGCGTTCAAATTTGATAATTCGGTCGTGTCTAATGTGAGGTCAATGGCGCAGTGGTCAACACGGTTGCCTCATGATTGGAATGGCCTGAGTTCAAATCCCGGCTGTGGCAAGGATATGCACTACTGACGAGCTCTAATGAGAGCGAAACTCGAGTCTAGTGCTCCTTCTCGAAAGAAGCTGGCTAGAAAGTCTATCTGAATGCGAAGGCTGCAATCAAATGTGAGTGATGGTCAACTTGACGATCAACCAAATCCCCGACTACTCATCAGTAATCACATTTCGTACGTTCAGTATTCTTAGTTGTTGCAATCGAGCCAAGAAAATGTTTGGACGCGCAATGAACAAAGGAATTTCTGGCTAGGGTTGTACATTCGATGAATATCCGAAAAGCGCATCGCTATTGCAATCCGCTCAAACGATTCTCACTAACACCGTAACAACGTGTCGGTGATCAAACTGTGTAGTAGTCTGCACGGATGTGAACACGAGAGCATGCAGTTTAAGTGATAGGGCCGGGCGAGCGAAAGACTCTTGAAATGGGATAGCGGGACGAAGATGTGAGTACAGATAAACCAAATGAAGTAAGCGGAATGTCACTCTATCAAGCGATTGGCAAAACCCGGAGGATCACTGCCAAACGGATTGACCAGTGGTTCAGAGGCTCAGTTTCAGCGCCATTTGGATAACGTGCGCATGTGGCGCAGGAACAATCGTGCCTATGGTAAAAAGCATGAATTCATCATCCAGACGTTTAAGCAAGGAGAATATTGTCGCAGAGTAGCGATAGGTAACGGCGCGAATAGTCTGGTAGCTTATAGTTGGTTGAATGCTGAAGCTACCACAAATGCAAATTCAGGGGAAACTCACTCTGGCAGGCGAACGGATTAAGGAATGAAAGTAAATGTTGCAGATGAATCTCAAGGAGTGGTTCATCTCGGCAAACCGGCAGATATGCAATATTAAATGGCATGAAGATACGACCATTTCTGTACAGGTTGGACTATTATGACACAAAGGCCACGATGAGGTGCTACAAGTATGGGCTGGGAATTGGTAAACCGTTCAAACCTGTACAAAAGCAGTTATCTCAGCTGTGGCTAAAACCCACGACCACTAAGCTGGATCTGTGCTCAAAGTAAAATAGACAAATACGATATTAAAAGAAGCTCGGGAGTGCAACAGGATCGTTCTGTCAGACACTTCGCGTTTCGTTTTGATTGGTGTTCCATCTAGTCAACACAATTTGTAGGATTTCTTTTCAACGCGATCAAAACAACGCGCGTTATATGTAACCACTTATGGAGATGAAATTCTACTTTGTAACGATGATCGCTTTATGAGAGTTCACACACCAAAACAGTCACAACTCAGACCAGAATTGAACCTTGGATGGAAAACGTGCACATTCTTATTACAGGCAAACGGTGAATGCTTGCAAAAATCACGTTTATTCGGCTGGCCTAATCGAGTCTTTGCAGCAAGCGTTGCTAATACATAGAACCCGCTAGAGTAACCAATCTCAGTGTAAACTCGGTGCGTACGTTGCGCGAACGAATCAATAAATCACATGGGCAGCCGACAGGCACGTACAAAAGTACATCGAAGATAGGGTCGGTCAAACAGCAATCATGTGATGCAGAACAATATAAATTCGTTGATCAATGAGACAACGCAAAGCCCACAACAAAAAACGGGTCATGTGGATTGGGAACCTGCTCGCAATGACGTTCAGGGGCCAAGTTACAGAAATAATAACCTCAGGAGCAAAATCGGCAATACGTGTTGATAGTCAGGAGTAGCAGCTGGTCAGCAAAACGATGTTAGAAACGCAATATACAAACGCGAAACCAAAGAGTATTTCATTATAGTGATTGACAAACAGTGGGGAGTTAAGCCTAATCGTCCAAACATTAGATCACCAAGCGCAGCCTGTTTCTGGTCCAACGTATGACAATTGTACTCGACACTAACTGCAACAAATTACGTTGCGTTTTTCCAGTATGCACACAGATGTACAGCTTAATTCTGCATTCCGTAACAAAACTAAGAACAACAAATTTGATACCGATGAGTAGTAGGGGATTTGGCTGATCGTCAAGTTGACCATCACTCACATTTGATTGCAGCCTTCGCATTCAGATAGACTTACCAGTCAGCCTCCTTCGAGAAGGAGCACTAGACTCGAGTCTCGCTGCCATTAGAGCTCGTCAGTAGTGCATATCCTTGCCACAGCCGGGATGTGAACTCAGGCCATTCCAATCATTAGGTAACCGTGTTAACCGATGCGCCATTGACCTCGCATTAGGCACGACCGAATTATCAAATCCGAACACTCAACCACTCTCGCTTGTGAGCAATGATCAGGTTGCCCGGTCGTCTCGAGAGGAGACAGTAACTGACATGTTAAATCCAATCGATAACCCCGCGATTAGGATTTCCGAGACAGGTCGAGATCAATGGGCTCATTGAACCTGCAAGGCGATATTTAAGAGTACTCGTGAGTAGTCGGGGATTTGGTTTATTTTCAAGTTGACCAACACTCGCAATTGACTGCAGCCTTCGCATCAAGATAGACACTCCAGCCAGCCTCTTGTTCACCAACGGTTCTAGCAAGTGTTCTTTACGCTCTCCTCGGTCGAATGCCAGCTAATTATCTTGCATTTACGGGTGTACAAACCAAACAACCAAACAAGACGGGCGTCCACAACAGAATGATCCGAATCCAGGTGGTTCCTCCAAAATGCACAACAGTCTTTGATCGGGTAGTGCCATTTGTAACCGACAGGTATTTGGTCGAGTCGTATCCATGACTGAAGAGCAGAGGGAGGTCATAATGTAGCAGTGTCTCTTGTGTTGGAATGTGGTACTCGAAATATAGGGACGTGGAATACGCACAGCTGCTAGTCTTCCACCGCTGTCGGTGCGTTGTGTCCTGCCAACAAACACACACTCCAGCCGCTTTTGCTCTAAAGAAGGACGATCAGGTCGAGTACTAAAATCGCCCGCTAGTATGGCAATGTTTGAGCGTTTAGCCTGCCTCAGAACGTCAACAACGGCGTCACGGAACGTATCGTTGATAGCATCCGAAAAGTTGTCCTCTGCACCATACGCCGATATACTGAAAACACACCATCTTTCGTATTTGCATTGACAGACTTTAACCGACGTATTGAGCCTGACAGCGCACAAGTGACTGTTCCCTGG
>QNGE01001403.1:158142-169754 GCA_008508345.1 Paragonimus westermani | reverse complement strand
GGTGGAAATCTCGATTCACCGATTATCTAAACCCCGACACAACATAAGATCTGACAAACGGCCGATCCAAATATCGCGTTAAAGATACAACATCAGGATTGGACGAACGGTCTCAGTGTTGCGCCGTCCGTTATTCGCCAATTCATCTGTTCCGTATTCCACCAATTAACACACAGTTTTTGATGTTGCATGTGCTAGTGAGATCAGTCAATGACAGGCTGTGATTTCTTTAATACTGTTGTACATCTATAAACTCGGCGTCTCAATTCATGAATAACAATTGCTTACTGCTACCAGTACCAGGTCTTCTCCTTATTACTTGCTTGGGAGGTTTCAATTCAAGTACGATTCCTAGGGCTATTCGAAGTCCCTTATTCCGAGTATCACATCCACTCACGAACAGATGCAAGTCGTTGGAGTTTGGCGCATTTAGTGCGTCGTCGTCCACGCATCGTTCACACTTCACTGCAGCCTTTGCATTCGGGTAAGTCACTCGGTTAACCCCTTCTCAATGTGAGTGGCACTCAGCTTGCAGTGCGATTTCATTCGAAGTGAACAAAGTTTTGATTCTCCAACACAACTCTGTCAAAGATTGTGAAAATTAATGTTTAGAAGAAATTTTACCTAGAATGACCTAACACATTTCGGTGGTTCTGACTTGATATTAGAAAGTAGAGGATATGCTTGAGCAAGAATCCAGTAATTAGTGATCATCGAAGTTTTGTGGTGCCTTCACAGGCTTCGGTGTGCACGATGCGAACAGATAGAAGAGTGAACAAAGTTGCAATTCAATTATGGGCAAATCCGAAAATTTTCGACATCATCTGTTATGCAACAGCAGTCAACGGAAGCCAGTTTCTGATAGGACAAGATCCGATAATTGTTTTGGTTGTCACCAAATATTCATCTCTGTTCTGATAAGTTCATGTGGAAGGCTGTTCAGTATGTAGTCCAACCTGAACCCAGTCAGCAACCTCTTAGGTATATTTGCATGAAAGGAGCGTAAGGGTATTATTGTATAAATGTAAAATTACTCATAGCTGGTTGCAGCCTTCTCTTTCAGCCAGGGGCCTATCTGGCCAGTTCGTAGGGAGGTCGCAAAACGTGGGTTTCGTCCTCCATGGTGATCTTTACTAGGGCATATCCTTCCCACGACCGAGATCCGAAGCCTGGCCCTTGCCCGCGGCTGGTTTTGTGATATTTCTCGATAACACTTCAGAGATCTTACCAACCTCCTTGTATTAGAAATATGCCAACGTACATCAAGTTCTAGCCTAATGCTTAGTATAAAGATCAAAAAATGTGTTGGACTATTAATAGAAGCGATGTGCCATTAATCACGGCTTCATTCTGATATAGTTAGATGACTATTCTAGGCAAATATTACTTTACTGTCTTGACGTGTTAACTACTCTTTCCCCCAGGTTATTCAGGTTAGAACTCGTCACAGTGGTGAGCCAAACATCAAAATCATTTAGGTCATTAGGTCCATCCAGAAGTCCGTGAATGATTGGACGTATCTATAACATTATACTCTTGCGCTTGCAGTATTTATAAATAAATTTGAACAAACGGATGTGGTGCTGGGCGGGATCACCCAGTGAGTATGCTTAAACTGTCACTGTGCTTACCTGCATGATACGTTGATAATAACGGAACAAGAACGGAGGGATTGCTCTCATTCGGAAGCCCAATTCCAAACCCAGTAGCTGCGTCCCATCAGGGATCCAAGCGAGAAAATTTGCATCCACACAATCGACAACAGGCACTCGGAATTCTCGAAACCGTGGTTCATAAATATAGATGTAATAATTATTCTTTTCTCCAATCATCACACAATCTAGATAGCTGACAATATCTGCCGGTGGAGGTAGGTGAGTCCAGTAATCACAAGACATGTGTAGTACATACTGTGGTTTAGGTTCAGTGGGTGTGTCATTGTGACTGCTGAAGTTAGTCACTTGATCAGATGTACCCGTTTCTTCTGTACCTTGTTCCGTGCCAATCGTATCCGATCTCTCGGTGGTCGTGATAGTTGGCAGTGTGGTTGTAACCCTCCACTGACCAGACTCCTCAGGAGTGGTTTCCTTTTGTCGACGAACAACATAGCATCCAACCATCGGGCAAAATTGACAAATGGGTTCTTCAGCTTCGGGCATATAAGGTAAGGCGAATGTTCGATCGGTTCCGTAAGGGCCACCACCAATGTCTACTATGGCTGACCAGTAACCGCTTGGACAAAGCATGCTGGTGTGGGTGTAGTTAGCATTGCATTTGGGTAAGGGGAAACAGTGAATAAAAATCGCACTAAAGAGGTATACCAGTTCAATCAGTTTTGTAGTCATATTCGTTGTGTTAAACAAACTATCGGCCCCATGTGTGAACGTTTTGTCCTGTGCGAAGCTGCCAGGCGGATTGCCAATGGAGAAAAATCAATGATGGTCAGTGCAACACCCTGATTGGTCCAAGTGGTGTCAGATACAAGACTTATCGACCACGATGGGCACGTTTTCCTACTAAGGGTTATCTTTTAACACACAAGAAAGGGAAGAGTTAGACAAGTTCGAAATGACCTGTAAGCATGAAAGTTATCACGCGACGGAGTAAAGAATGCGCTAGTTCATCTTTATCCAAAGTTGGTTAGAAGGTGGATTAAACAACAAAATTCACAGTTAAAATATTCATTTGCATAATTAGCCTCACATGGTAGGATACACACATCCGTCTGTACCGAAGCTTAGTCCTCTGCCGTCGATTTGACTGGCGGTAATGAGACAGGATCAAATTGCGAGTAGTCCTCAGTGGTCAGCGTGAAACTTAGTGTAGAACTTAGCCCCTCAGCTCGCAATTCTTCAACGGTTTGCTGCTAATTTGTCATCCAAAATGAATTGTAACGTAAAAGTTCATTTTGACAGGTCAGTAATCTTTCAGTTCATATGCGATACGGAACAGTGAACCACTTCTATTGACTTGGGGACAATGGCGGCTGACTTACGAACTACGCATACGATCCCCCCCACCTCGTCAAGATGGCACAACTACCTTAGGCTGCCATGGCTACACACGTGCGGCCACGACGTTAGCTGGTCACGTTGGCGTCTTATGGCGTGGGAACCATTTTTTCCGTCTAGTCAAATCATTTCAGTAGTCTGGGTGTGAACGCATCGACATGTGACGAATTCCATTGCTTTGTATAAAGTCTTGCTTTGAGGACTTGAACTGGCTGCTTTGAGAAGAGGAGATTTGGGCCTTTCAACAACTGCCGTAGGACAAATATGTGGAGATATAACTATTGGACCACTCAATTTCTGGGACATTAGTTCGTAAGGTATCTGGTTTTAATAACCGATTACTTGACGTGACTATCCGCCCTCTCATTGAAATGGCTTAAAGGCTGTCCATTCGCCTCAAACCAATAAAAGTTGTGAGAATCATCGCAACACAACTGTAAACCAATATGGCCACAATAGGTCAATCCACTAAACACGACCTAGACGAAATACGAGTTACGAAAGCGTTGAAAACGAACAAAACTATAAGCTGTGATCAGATATCCTAGAGATCACGTAGTGTCACAGTGAGCTCGCTCTGGTAGATCGACAGTTCGGAACAGATATGTGTTCCTTATTGGTTCAAGTATACACTCAGCCAAATGATATCGTTTCTTCTCCGTAATAGATGCAACATTAAGTAGCTATCTTGAAACAACACTGGCTATTATTTTTTATATACATAAATTGAGGTTATGAAATTTGGGTAGAAACTACGGGGGGCAGAAGTGTGTTCGTCATAATTTCCTGAGGGACTCATCACCAAGAGTAGCTAATTTCAGAGGAAAGCTACCGCTAACATTTTCCAACGGAGACCGGAGCAGAATCCACTGATTAGTAGTTGATACAACAACGGATCCATCTGTAATTTAAAACCAGCTTGCGCTAGGTTTTATAGCAGAATGCAAATCTGGTCTGACTGTCGAAGAAAGAGAGTAGAATTCTCGATAACACTAACAACTAGCAACTTAATGACCCATTTGACTTGCTCCAGTTTTTCCTATATAAAACGCATATACCCTATGTAATTGTAAAAGCCCGATGAGAATTACCGAAAACAGATGTTCGCATAAAAAAAACTAGCAACTTAGTTTATCTGTGTTTGAGTCTATTAAACAGTGCAGCTTCACATACGGATATTCAGCAGAGGGTACGAATTCATTCTGGTAGGTCATGATAGAGAGATGTAATCCAAACTGTTACTAGAAGGAAGATAGGAAACTCAATAACGAGTGATCATTGATCGTTTGGAGGTGGATTTCACACCCATGATCTACGTGAACTGACCGTAGTGGATGAGGAACAAACACTGGTACTTATCTTGGTACAATACGGATTCTTTCGAGGTCATAGTTTTGTATTAACAGGAAACATATTGGAGAAAAATAATTTCTAACCAACGTTTTCGAAGGCACGGATTGTATATTTCTGATTTTCTGGTTAATTGTGTCGGACCGGCTACATACAGTAAAAATCTTCTACAGTATAATCAGCCAACAAACGTACAGAGATATCGAGAGATAAATTTTTACAACATAATCATAAATACTGTTAAGCATTAACAGTGCAACTTGAACCCGATTGTGCACAACTTTGTTGTCAACAGCATGACGAACACGTTATTTAGGGAACAGAAATGAAGTGTTCTATACACAGTTTTTGAGTAAATCGTTTGAAGCTACACTTCTAATCTTGCAGTCATCTTTCCAAGATTTCACAATAACTTTCCGGAAATATTAATATCTTTCTGCAGTAGATATTTTGCACCAAGTTCAGGGTTGTGATCCACGAAGGCGGATGGCACAAGGGTTGCCTACTCGAAAACCAATACATGGGTTAGGCAACTCAACATGACTAGAAACAAAAACACTCGGCTACGCACGACACTAGTCTCAGAAAGTCAGGGTTGCTACGGACGCCAGCGCTCAGTTCCTCTATATACCAGGAACCATTTCATGTGAACTGTACTTCAATGCTTCTACTGGTATTTTTCCCGTGGCCTTTTTGATGTCAAAATCCATGCTCCTGCCTCACTGCTGAATAGTAGTGGTAGGATTAGCTTAGAGCGATCGCTCGTCCTCACTACAGTAGCACGAATGTGGTCAGAAAGCTTGATAGTCCTGCTTAACATATTTTTAACTGGCGCGTTATGAAGAACAAGCAAGTTGTAATACTCGACGTTTCAACCCCATTGGGTGGCGTTTCTCTTGAGTGTTTTATTCAAAACCACGCTGACAACGAATCCGGCTCACCGGTTCCAACAATCGTAAACTGGCATCAATCAACCGGTTTCCTTTCGACCTTCAAAGCTTGCTTCGATAATTTCATCTGATTCGTGAGTGATTCAGCAAAACGGTGAGAATTTTAAAGACAGAACTACTATTCAACTGCTTAACAACTTAACTTTGAGTTTGCTTTGAGTTATCTCACTACAAACTGACCAGCCCGCACACTTTCTGAATGACTTTGGTTCTATGGTTACTCCTAAATTGCTGGTACCTTTTTGACTTAATTATCGTGTTTCCTGACAGTGAACAAGAATCAGATGCTTAAGAGAACAATGTTGTGTTCGGACTTTCCGAGCTTAGCATTGATGACGTTAGAGCTTTGTCTGCACAGAATGACTTCACTCTTGGCGAATCCGCTCACAACGCAATTCGCCTGAATAAGCCGTCTCTAATTTTCCCAAGGCTGCTATTACTGGAGCCGAGTAGTTGATTCATGAGTGCCCGGCAGGGAATATTTACAATGTTGTAAATAGAACATTAGTAATTAGGTGGTAGCTCCTGATGAGTACAGTCTCCATAAATCATCGTTCTGGTGTTGTATCGGGACACCCCCTCGCTTTTGTTTTGCCGTGTAACTCAATTGTCAAAAAGCAGACCATTAGGACAGCAAAAAGACATACATTGCGAGATGCAAACATTCCGTTTATTTTCATCAGTCGGTTACATAAAACATTCTTTTATACAGGTTAGGCGCGTAGCATCAAAACAATGAAATGAACGAACTTCACATAGTTGCAATCATGATGCACTGCCACGGCAACGAAACTGATTGCGTCAGTACGTTTTGCCAACAAAGGGCTGGTGCGTGAAGCATGCTCAACATTGCCTCGGAGAACTCCAACAATCTAGGGTCGCGATTGCGCAATAGGACCGTGAACGAAGTCGTGGGGTCAACCACATGACCTGGTGCGATTGGGCGTTTCGCGATCGAAGACGCCGGATTTCTGTTCGGGTGTTGGTATGCTGACCCGCCTTGAAACATTGTTTGCACTAGCCACTTGGGGGATGCGCTCCACCTCCCTCTGACGTAAATTTTAGCCCGTTCTGCCAATGGGTGAATCACCGCAACTGCAGGTGAGCTGGTAGACAACGTGAGAGACAGAGTTTTCCGAGAAAGAACGATCGGGGCAGTGGAGGCTCATCCTGCTGGTGGAGAGCAACAAGCGCAGTTCCGCCGCAGGATATGTGTGATCAGTGGCAGATTTCAACTTTCGACTTGCATCGGTAATATTGTGGTCACCTGCATAATAAAGATTGATAAAAAACCTGCTTTTCCGGCACTAACTGTGGTCGGGAAGTAGTCGCTCGTTCCTTGCAATAATTTTCAACAAATTTGGCCGGATATCCATTCGCAAACAGGACACTGTTCAAGAGCTCCTCCTCAAACGGTGGGCTGTGCACAGTTTCCTTGCTCCGTGAAAAACAGTTCGCGCCAAATTACTTTTGTAAGCTACCGGCGTAAATGAAGAGAATTGTAGGTACTGCCCAATCCATGTGGCTTTCCGATAAACAGACCCACTGAGTGTACCGTCTGAGCGCCTAGAAATAAGGATGTCTAGGAATGGTAGTGAGTTATCTAACTCTTGTTCATAGGCGTAACGTTTTTCCATATTGAGACAATATGGAGCTCTGAAAAGCTGGTGATCACAGTTCACTAGATATTGACCGTGTTACGATTAAACGCCAATCAGACGGCTGAAGTTTCAATCTGAAAGGCAATAACTGTGAATATATATCATTTACTGGGGACTCTGGCAAGGCTATTGTAATTTATAATGCACTCAGCATAGTAGACATCATGAAATCTTATATGAAGATTGGTTCAGACGTCTGAATATCCTCTAACTTATCCTTTGCGTATCGTCACAAGATGGGCAGAAAACAGGGATTTGCTATTCGTAGCACGATAGTGCGCGCTGTCCTCGTGCAGACAAGATACGCATCAAATAACTCAAGGGTTTTCATAAGATCGTTACCTGAATGTGCCAAATAAGTTATGTAGGCCAGCTTGAAGAAGAACACACTTAAGTGTGTCCAGTGCGCAGTAACCAAACCAGTTCCGGGCTTGAGAACAATCGTGTACATGTAGCGACCTGAAATTTTATCTGTATGCGTATGAATTTCGGTGGCTCCGCGCCTATCTAATCCCCCCGCAACTCTTCCTCAGTTTTGGTCCTGTAGACCAGACCTTCATGGTAGTGGCTGATAATGGCTGATGAGGACACGAGAGGTGATATTACAAACTCTATCCACGGAACTTCCTCGGACAACAATCCGTTTATTTTGGGATTATCAACAAGTGGAACGGTCCCACTTCTGTGTTGCGTGTCTAGAGATCGTTTTATAGCGTTCGGAACTCCGTGTGAAGTTAAGACAAATGTGTAATATTACTTCATTTTTCTTACTGTCTGTGACCCTTAGGAGCGGTACCATACCCTATTTCCAACAAATTTCCTTCAGGTCAACAAGCACACGCCTGATTTCGAATAAGACTCCAGTCTTGACTTTGTGTATTACCGTCTGCAGAAACTGCTTACCTTATTGAAAAAAGAGGGGAAACAAAAACTCACAAATATAGGCATCTGTGATTCAGTTTGTGTCCCCGTCGAAACCGCCAATATCTCTTTTCGAAAACCAGATAGTGGATCATTTTGTGCTGTTAAACGTTTCCGGAGGTTTTACTGGTGTTAAAAATGAATCATATGACACTATATGTGTTGAAAGTCTGTAAATTGTCCTGTGTCCTACCAAGGTCCCTTTAGCCTTTATGTGTCCAAACCTTATTCTGGTAAGTCAAAATATACTTACCTGTGTGTAATGAACTGCGTGTCCTCCCATCCCATTCCAAAAGTTCCTGTTTAATCTTTCCCTTGCTTAATTCGGTCGAACTGCTAGACAGTCAACGACTTCCAGAGGAAAAGTCACCATAGTTTTATCTATTTCATGGAGCGTTTTCTTTCTTTCAGCGATCTATTGATGAGTTCTATAAGGTATTGCACAGTTTTGTTGATCATTTCAGTCGGAGTGTATATCACACAGAAAGACTTCAGAATTGCAGAGAATTAGTACGTAATTTTGGTTAGTACAGATTGAACACAATTCACAGCTGACGGTAGTTATCTCATTCCCATAGATTTTTCAGTTAGTTCCTCTCGAATGAGGCATTATAGTTTAATTGGGCTTTTGTCCTGCAGGGATTAGAAACCCGACCACGCTTTCTTGAAGGAATCGTGTTGGCCACTGCATCATCAGGCAAGATAGAATTATCACATACAAAACCCATCTGGAGTCGTTCGTGAGTAATACACACGCCGTCCGACAGCCTCTCGAGTCCATCGGGCAATGCATGAGAAACAGTAACTTTTCTGTTAACTCCATTTGGTTACCTCAAGATTAGGACTTTTCTCCAAGTTGAGGTCACATAACTGGTTAACGTGTTGGACCATGTTTCGATTATTCCTCCAATTCTGTCTTGCTTAACTTGTTGTCAGTGACGTGGTGATCAGCATGTTTTCCTCATGGAAGTGTGATCATACATCGCAACTGATTTAACTGAACTGCTCGGTGAATTAACACGGAGTTACTAATTTTCATACTTGTTTTATGTGGAGTCAATTCACTGCAGCTTAATCTGCCTTCCACGTATTTTTCTCCTGATGACCCCTTTCGAATAGCAGCAAATTTGTCCAACAGACTTACAAAAAAGAACTGTATAACATTTTAGTTAACTTGAGCGTGATTACGAACTCGCAGAACCTAGTACTCATTGGAGCCAGCGTTTAACTTTCTGTTAGTTTCTCATCCATTTTGCGTTGTTCACCAAACCTAGCATTAACCACTGGCGGTTTGAGGCGCAGTCACATTATCATTGACACAAAGTAGCGAAATTAAGATGCACACAACGGCTTAACTAAGACAAATGTGAACATTATATTCATTTTTCCAAGTGATCAAAATTGAATGTTATAACTAACTCATCTTCACACTCATGTGATAAATTTTGGTCTGTTACGGATGATCCCAGTTAAGACCAGCGAAACAATAAATTAGTTGTGCGTATACCCTCACATCAGCCCATTTTTCAGGTCAGCCGGACAAAATTTAAAGCAGATTCCGGAATTAGTTGGAAATTACATTCCTACAGCTACGGTTGAGCGCCGTCTTGGTAAATCATGAGTTTCAAATGGAGGCTATAACCTTGTATCATTAATTATTGTCAAATAAACCGGAGCGCCTAAGACTCGATATCAACACTGCGGGTGTTTCCCTTGTTATTAACCCTACTGTCTTCAGAAATGCATCAGTTTGGTGGATGGTGTCTGTTTTTCTTATACTCGCTTCAAAATTTGGATAATGTGTGTGACTATGTGGCAAAATCAAAGCTGACCTATGTGACTGATATTAGTTCGCTAGATAGCACATCAACCATTGGTTGTAATGAGTGTTTTGTGAAACAGCCATCCTGCGCTGACAGTTAGATTCTTGTGTGGAAGCCACGTTCGACACGTTCGTTGATCTGGAGTGGCTTGTCACATCAATGAAGTTACTCACTCTTCAGTTTTGGTTAATTCCAATGACTATGCGTAACACTCTAAAAACCTGTTCTTAAGGAATGTCTACCAAAGGATATTACTTGTTTGTTGGATTTAACAACTACCAACAGAATTTGGCAAGAAGTCTTTTCCAGGGTGTTAGGAGGCGCATCTCCTAACGAGACAGCCAGAATACATCACGCCACATCGATCGGCCGGCCCAGCTCGGATGGTATGGTCGTGCGTGGTGGTATGGTCCCACTCAGTCAATCAGATTGAAGGTGTGCGGTCGAACGCCTGTGCGCTATCTGCCCAGTGTCTTTTCTCGCGGCTGCCTTCTGATACCCCCTGTAACCTGGTTTGTTCTGACACCCTGACTGCCATATATGACTGTCTCATTTGATTCGTTTCGTGTCTGTCGCCCATCTATGATAATCGTTTGTCCTGTTAATCTAGAGTTTCTGTGGCCTGAGTTCTGTCTCGCTGGTCCAGTAAACAGTGCAACCGCGTCTCCTCTGAGTTCTCGTTTTTGGGGTCAAGCGACTGAGCGCGTACCAAATGGGACCTTCCAATACAGGTGGTTATAGGGTTTATATCTGACTACCGCTAACTCAATAGCTTATTCTGGTTTTAGTGTAGCCCTAATTGCACTGCAGCGTGTAGAGGGAACAGTGACGAGAACCGTGGTACGTCCCCGAATGACTAAGTAGGAGTCTGGTCTCGACCGCACTGAATCACGTCCAATTGAAGTGTTCCAAATGGCCGAGTAAGCATATGGTGCCTGTGCGCATGCGTGCGCTGGGGTATGGAAGAGTTTTGGGGTGGGTGAATGCGTGGAAGCACACGTACAGGATGGGATGATGAGCATCACCTAGACTGGACGGCTTGGCATGTCAGACGACGTTTCCATCTGGATGTGATTCGCTGTGGTCGATCCGCAGGCACACATGACGCGGTTGGACCCGGATCGGAACAGAGAGAACAGCACAACTGAACAGGACAGGACACGGTCCGGACGAGCGCCAATGCATTAAGTTTGCACACCAATCCCAACAACAAAGATCCAAACCAGTGACTTGATCTTTTCAATGACTGTTATCGTGACACCGTTATTTTTTAGTGAATGCTGAAGCTATCACGGTTAGGAGTTCCACTACAAATTAATGCCGCAGTCCATACTTGGGTCATTTCTGCGCCGCAAACTTAACTTGGGGTCTACTCGCTTAACAGGTCTACGGCGCTCATTGTTTGTCATAATTTGCCATCCGTCCATCACCAAACATGGATCAGAACGTCACCGATGACACCAAAGTTGAGGACTTGTACATATTGTAGCGAGAAGACGTCCAACAAACCACAATCTTTATTATCCAAATCGCCAGTCACATGCAACGCGCGCTCTCTCGTTTATGAGTCATAATTCCAACTCGCAACACCCCCCGTTTCCGTTCACACGTCGTGTGCACTTCTGACCGGTTTACGTGTGTAATCGGCGCCTTCTATCGGGGGGTCTTCCGCTTACCATTCCTCGTCTGTTTGTCCAATTTCGTTGCGCGATTGCTCGTCCGGCTGCTCGTGCTGTCCGCCATCCACCCAATACTGGCCTTGACCGTATTCCAACATCGTGTCGAGATGTTCCTCTAAATGTTGGAAAAACCACGCCTCCAATCTGGCCGTCTGTCGTATTTCGCCTGCCCTGCCTCGCCCGTTGGTCCGATCCAGTCGAGCGATGACTCATCCGG
>QNGE01001403.1:107403-154009 GCA_008508345.1 Paragonimus westermani | reverse complement strand
ATGATACGGCGATGTTCTCAGGCGCTGAATCCCCCAATTCCTCAGCATCTCCTGAAATTGCCGCCCCTCAAAACACGGGCCCTGGTCCGTGATAGCTCTGTGCGGTATTCCAAAGCGAGCCACGACATTGCTTACGAAAGCGTGTGCCACCGTTCCGCTCGTTTGATCCGCCGTTGGAATGGCTTCCACCCATCGTGTGAAATGGTCAATCATAACGACTATGTAGCGATTTCCATTCGAGCTTGTTGGGAGTGGACCAAAAATGTCTATGCCCCAGGTGTGAGCAGCCTCCTCTGTCACGATCGATTGCATGGGCGGTGTTGTGGTCACTGTCTCTCGGTTCTGTTGGCAATTGGGGCAGGCTCGAATGAAATCCATCACATCTTTCCGCATCGTGGGCCAAAATACCCTCCGCCGCAGCAGTTCGAACACGCGTTCTCGTCCCATGTGGACATCTGTGTGTGCAAGTCGAATTACCTGGTCCCTCTGGTCCACTGGAATAAATGGCAATCTCCGAGGTCGAAGCCCCTTCTGCACCTCCACATCAACGACAAGTTGACCGTTCTCCAGGTGTAGCCGGTCCCAGATCTGTAGCAGCTCGTTCAATCCCGGAGTCAACGTCTTGGGTTTGGTACCTGCCAGTAGATGTTCACATACTTCGCGTACTTGAGGGTCTTGCTGCTGATTGACCAAGAGGTCTTTATCGGCTACCAATGCTGCGTTCACGGGTATGGCTTCAGTCGGCAGCTCACTTTCCTGTATCGGTCGCGATAGTGCATCAGGTACCTCATTGTTCGTGCCGTTGACATGTCCGATAGTGAAGTTGAACTCCTGTAGCCGAAGTGCCCAGCGTGCCAGTCGTCCGCGCGGATCCTTCGCCGTCTTCAGCCAGATCAGGGGTTTGTGGTCGGTCTCAACATGGAAGGTGGTCGCAATCAGATAGGTCCTCCACTTCTCCAACGCCCAGACGATAGCCAAGCATTCTTTCTCCGTTGTAGAATACTTTCTCTCTGCTCCCGTCAGTACTCGGCTGGCATACTCAATTGTCCCTGACGGTTGTGAAAGAGTTGCCCCAATTCCGATATCACTCGCATCAACTGACACCGTGAATGGTTCATTCGGTTTGGGGATCGTTAGGCACCGTCGAATGCCCCCAGCATCCTGTTTGAGTTCGTTGAATGCCACCTCCAAGTCCTCGGTCCATACAAATTTCCTGTCCTTCCTCAGCAGTTGAAACAGTGGATATGCCTTCTGCGAGAACCCCGGCATAAATTTCGAGTCGTAACCAACCATTCCGAGAAAACACCTCAGTTGCCGCTTCGACTTAGGTGTTGGGAAGTTCTTGATGGCTGTCAGCTTCTCCGGCAATGGTTGGATTTTCCCATTACCAACCGTATGTCCCAAGCAGACGATTGAACTGCGGCCTATTTGGCACTTCTTACTACTCAGTTTTAGGCCAGCTGCGTCGATCCGCCGCAACACTGCCCGCAGTCTGTCTACGTGTTCCGACACTGTCTGGGAGAATACAACGATGTCGTCTCCGTATACGGTTACTCCCTCCTGATCCTCCAGAATGCGAAGCAAGAGACGTCTGAAGGTGGCTGGAGCATTGCACAGACCAAACGGCATCCTCAGGAACTCGTACTGCTGTCCGTTCACACAAAAGGCAGTCTTCGCTCTGTCCTTCGGTGCCATTGGCAGTTGCCAGTAACCGGAACGCAAATCAATGAGGGATAGTACTCTAGCTTCGTGTAGGTGCGCAAATATCTCCTCCATCTGCGGCATCGGGAAAGCATCTTTGATCGTCACTCGGTTAAGCTCTCTGAAGTCGACACAGAATCGGTAGGTTCCATCCGCCTTCCTCGTCAACACGACCGGTGACGAAAATGGGCTGCTTGTCCTTTGGATGATCCCTTTTTCCAGCATCTCCTTCAACTGCTTTTCCACCTCTGGAATCAACTTGAATGGAATTCTCCGATACACCGGTCTGCACTCCTCACCTGGCTGCAAGTCTATCGTATGTTCCATCCATCCACAGAACCCGTATTGGTCATCCGCGTTAGTGAACAAGTGTGCAAACTCACTAACACACTGCCTGATGGCTGGGATCGGACACTCTGGCAGGGACTTCATCGAGACGCCGCCCACTCGGCACTGATCCTTGGTATCTTCACGATGCAACCTCACAACATCGCCATCAACACGCAACTCGTTTCTCTTCAGGTCTACGCTGGCTTTCAATCGACGTAACAGATCGGCGCCTATTATTGTCTCTTTCACATTGTCAATCACTAACGTTGCGTGGCGCAGCCTGACACTACCTATCTGGATCTCAACATTCTGTGTCCCCAGTACCTTTAACTTCGTCCCTCCGATCGTAACTACATGCCAATTACCGGGCTTAACGGGCAATCCTGGGACTCTTTCTGTAACCGATGCACCCGCCCCCGTATCTACTATCGCACTCTTTTGTTCCCTCTCAACCAAAACTTTTACTCGTGGGATGCCCCCATGATAACCCGTTACCACCGAAAAACAAGGATAAAGACGTCTGTTAGGGCACTGGCGGGCAAAGTGTCCCACCCCATTACAAACAAAACACTTTTTACGGCGAGGTTGTTCACGTGCTCGTCTGACTTGTCCTCTTCTTGGTTCCGCATTCATCTTCAAACCTTCCACTGACTTCTCCAGCTGCTCCAACTTCTGTTCGAGCCCCGTGACTTCCAGCCGTCCAACTTGCGTCCGCATGAGTTGGCGTTGTGCAATTTCGACAAGCCGTTTGGTGTCCGTGATCCCACAAGACTCGGCCATTCGAATGTTATCCTGCAAATCCGGCGGCAAACTCTGGATAAGCCGCTCCCTCACCAATCTGTCTTTCGTTTTCTCGTTTGCCTCCGGTAAGGCCAGCGTCAACTGTCGTGATGAATATTGATAGTAAACCATGGGGTCTTCAGTTTCGCAAAATCTGGAGCCGTAAAACTGATCCATTGCTCGTTGTCGGTCTCTTTCCTTTGTAAACTCGTGAATCAGTGCGGCCCGTGTTTCTTGATATGTTGTCGCGGCCTTTGTCTGTTTGCTCAAGGTATAAACAGTTTACGCGCGTCCGGTGAGCAGCGTTCTCAACGCCGTCAACAATTGCGGTTCATCTTCCAACCCATTGCACGTCGCAATCGCCTCAAATTCTGGAAACCACTCTTACACATTTCCGTCCGCAAACTGATTTGGCCAAGGCAACTTTATTGCGGTGTGTTCAGGGCACGGCACCAGTGTAGCGAGAAAGGCATCCAACAAAGCACAATCTTTATTATCCAAATCGCCAGTCACATGCAACGCGCGCTCTCTCGTTTATGAGTCATAATTCCAACTCGCAACACCCCCCGTTTCCGTTCACACGTCGTGTGCACTTCTGACCGGTTTACGTGTGTAATCGGCGCCTTCTATCGGGGGGTCTTCCGCTTACCATTCCTCGTCTGTTTGTCCAATTTCGTTGCGCGATTGCTCGTCCGGCTGCTCGTGCTGTCCGCCATCCACCCAATACTGGCCTTGACCGTATTCCAACATCGTGTCGAGATGTTCCTCTAAATGTTGGAAAAACCACGCCTCCAATCTGGCCGTCTGTCGTATTTCGCCTGCTCTGCCTCGCCCGTTGGTCTGATCCAGTCGAGCGATGACTCATCCGGCGGCGCACGTTGTTCTTGATTCGGTAGCGGCAGGTTTTCGAACGTACCTCCCTTGCGTTGATGTATTCGGCCGAGCGTTCGAAAACTCGCATCTCCGACCTGACAATCCACCACGATATCACCACTGTCAGTCAAACTTCCCATTTTCTGAAAATCGGACCAAGCTCTGTGGGTTCAGCAGATTGCAAACATCGTATAACGAAACGGATTACTATGTTTGATTTTGTGGTTGCTGAACCTCAACCAAAAACTCTACACAAAGTTCGAAACATTATCGCAAATCCGGAAACAGTTTCCCTACATGCTGTTCTGAAACAGGAGATCTTAAATCGAGTATCTATGTCCAAACACAAACGATCGTAGCAATTGCTCATCCACCTGCAGCGCAGTGATCATCGTCGATCCCAACTTCTGCGTCACACGCGAGCTTTACTGGGTGAAAACCCCACAGATGAGTGTCTGCATTGATCGAGTCCCTTGCAAGTAGCACTTATGCTTGTGCGCGATCAGTGTGTGGACAGCCTGGCTCCATCGGCGGATAAGGTCGCCGAAGCCTTGTCAACTAACAACGCCACTGGACTTAAGCACACACTCAAGCTTTCATATTATTATTGTTTCTCACGAAAGCTGGAGATGTTGCAACATCTGAAGAATTTCACATCAGTTCACAGAACGTGTCAGCTAGCAGCTTGAAAGTCAAGCTTTTAACGTTAGTAAGCAACAGCTTCCCGTAGTTTCACTGTGAGGATCGAGATTTAGGCTTCGTCTGCTTGATACCTTTAGCCTACAAGCACACAGTGTCAGGTTTACATATAATTGATAGAAAAAAGAAGATACAACTTCCGACTAACTTCTAACAAAAAACAATTTGCGTACAAGCCCGTTAACAAAACGAAGCCAAAAAGCCGTACCCAAGCGATCACACATATCTACACATTTATCGTCACAAACAACCAACTACATGCATGTCGTCCATCAATTGCATGAATAACACTCATACACAAATGTGACACCTCAATAACACTTCGATTGTATAACACCAAGAGCAGCAGTAGTGTACTGTCTGCACATAAAAGACCGGTTTTCAGTCTATATACGTAAATGAGTTTACTTAAAAATCACCATCCGGATAAGCTTTCGCTTGTTGACCCAGTTCCACTTGGGAGCTGTCTAAGGTGTTTTCCTGAAAAAAGGTCGAAATTGAAGTCGTCGGCAAAAACGGACAAATTAAGAGTGAGGAACTTAATTAGGGGTAGCTCAATCTGCTTGGAACCCCGATTAATCAATGGCGGCACATAAATCAACTAGTGCTGAGATGAACTGACATGTACTGATAAGGAATACGGCGGATGGATAATAATTCTACAACTCTCATCTCTCACTACATCATCCGGCGGAGCCAACTTTGCAACCATCGAAATGGAGGCATGTGCTCGTTTCAACCACGGATATTTGGGCTCGCAGCTTCGCATCGGCATATCGAGAGCTGAATCACTGGATAAACAATTTTGCCGTGGGATTTGTTGACCATAAGTTATTTTGAGAAGATTTTCCACAATCATGGATGCACTGGACTCTGGACTTGGACCACTGAATGAAGAGAGGAAATCGGTATATGTGATGGTGGAGTTTCCCGAAAGTACTCAGAAACTACAAACAGCTGAACAAAAACTGGCATACGGGATTCGGTGAACGATAAAATCAGCTAGTTGACAACCAGTATGTAGGCTTGAGGTTGTACTAATTGAATCGTCCCTTTCATGATGCGTTGAATACTTTGCCTCAAAATCGAGAAGGATAATAGAAACAGCAACGCGGTTTATCAGAAAATTGTGCTCAAATTAGGCCGCGGGTTCTCTGAATACAAAAGGCGAAACAGTTATCGTACATAGTTGACAAGACACAAAGGAAGTTAGACAAGACGACCATACCGGGCAGTCAGACGCGGAGGGAGTCAGATGAGACGATCATATATAGCTGCCGGGTCTTCAGGACGAATCACTCTCAGATGGCATACAGGTCTTTTTCCGCACCGCTGTAATTTAATTTGTTTCACTGGAGCAATGCTGATTGATCCATCGGAAGCCGGAGTGATCGACCGACGTGAGGAGATTCGTTGTGACTGCCTCGTTAAGAAATGCGCTTCCCAACATTAACTTATATCAACCTAGTTTGAGTTTATCTGTATGAAAATCCAGGTTGACGCTTTTGATCTGAATAACGTCAATCAAAAACTCGTTGCTGCGTCGCGTTTGAGCATTGTAGCAACTGGCACGCGCATAAATTTTACTAGTACAGCCTGGTTTCAATCAAATGGGATTCCAACGAATTTTTAAGGCACTCTCTTAATGTACAGCTGTCGATCACAAAACCAAGATTGTACCTGCGCTCGATTTCCTTGTAATCAACCAGCTGCTGTCTAAGAAATTTGTGGGAGCGGAACTCGGAATGCCCCTCCTCATGACCATGTCGACCAATATCAACCACCAAGATATAGGACAGCTGGAAGAATACTATGCTTAAGATGAAAACGTAGAGATTGAGTCACCTTGGAGATGTTCATCTTCGGTCGGGAAGAGTTCAAGTGGCTCAAATTGCAGCTCACATATCATATACCGCGGGTCAGGGACCAGCTTGGTGGCTGAGCCGTGACCATGCTCAGCAGCAAGTAGGTCTTGCTTCGAGCTAGTATATGCTACTTGACTATTGTTCTGAAGCAGCCGTTCTAGGTTACTCTCATAAAAACACTTTCACGTCTGAAAGTGGAACGTCTGTTTACCCTTCTCACTAGTGTCTAACTCCTTTGGTGGTTAGCTCCTGAGATAAATGTAAGATGCATTAATGAATGTCCAGATACTCAGATCTTTAGTGTGATTAGTTTCCGTAATGTTTGCCTCGCTGTGCGCACTGTCAATCACGAAGGCCTTGCCAGAGTCATCACCAAGTGATGTGTTTACGCACTTGTTTACATTTTAGGGTAAACTAATTTGGTTCATCAGTGCCTGATCGTATTATAGTGAGATCACTTTCGACGTCCCCAAAATTCTAAACTCCCCGCGACGTGAGATTTGCCGCGCCAGTACCACCGCGCCCGTTCACATTACCTTGTATATGTAAACTTACTACAAACCACTAACATCAAAGTTAGTAGGCCGGCATAAGTATCGCAGTTATGCTCTCAGCTGTGTAATGGATTCGCACTATCTCTACTCCCGTAGGTTACATTCACTAGGATAACAATGTTGAGCTATTACCGTTAGGAACGCCGCTTAAGCAGTCTAACACTTGTTTGAATTCTGAAGGTCGACTGGAATTTTTCGTCGACGCACTCCTCCTCTCTGGCGGCTGCTGCGCGTTTGTGCTCGAGGTGCTCTCACGTCCAGCTCCCTAACACCCCTTAATTGTGACGTTGAAGTCTGTTGTGAACGGTGAGTAGATCAATAAATAAAGTTTGCTTGCAGATTCATGGCCTTCTCCCTGCGACTTCCGATTCACGGTAGCATAAGGTTGGGGAAACTCTGGGCGTACAAATTCAGGATCCAACACTACAACCCGTTGGGGACGTATCTGAAGCCAGTGATGATGGTAACTTTGGAGAGAGCGTACGTAACATTACTTTGGAAGACAGAAAATTTAACTGAACTCAGAGAGTTCCTTTATGTAAGTCAGTCCAAACAAAACTATCCTGAAGAATGTCAAATAGGGTTTTTGCCTTACCATCGAAATTAGGAGTGAATCGAGAATAACGAGAATAACGAACGAAATGCATCAAAAGTCTTTGGGGTTGATGCCCTAGATAGAATTGGAAAACGATCAGGATCAGGGCGCTAGCCATTCTCACAAACGAGATGCCCTAAACACGATAACTTGGATGTAAGGAAAATGCATTTGGGAAAAAATGATAGCAGTTTTTAAGCAGAAAAATCGTTGGAGTAAGGCATATAATCGTTCATCAAGAATAAATATGGTTGCACAATATTATCATCCTGGACGATAGAAAACCCTCTGGATTGGCAGTAATGGTGTTCATAAAATCTTGAAATATAGCAGATATAACATTCAAACCGATATGCAGAAGACTGCACCGAAACCATCCTGAAAGCGTATTGATGAATGTCAGAGCAGCCGAAGCCTCGTCAACTGAAATCTGTAGAAACGCGTCCTTCAGATCGAGATTCGAGAAACATTTTGAGCCATAAAGTTGATGCGGAATGTCCTCTGGTTTAACGAAGACACAGCTCCTCTACAGAAGAAATCTGTTGAGTGTGAGTCGGCAATCACCGCAAATCCGCGGGGTTTCTAACATCACGTTTAAGGAGAGTCAAACTGGGTGTAGTCCAATTGAAGAATGAGACAGGGTTAATATATATTTTTCCACCCTTTTCGAAAGGTTCACGTAACTCAAAAGGGATGATTCATCACTTCATAATGATCGGGTTGCCTTCCAGTTTGAGCGAAGCTGGTTTAATAGCTGAAATTTATCCGCAGGCAGTTTATGCAGTAGCCAATTTACCGTAAATATATGGGTTTGGAATATCGTGGGAGTAACTGTGGACGGAATATTTAGGAAAGTATGGAATATGCTTATTGCACTGTGAGAATTTCTTTATTTTACTGCGCAAACGATGTTTGTCAAGGACGCTAAGGATTTGCGCAAAATTAACAACGAAATATGTTGACGAGATAGCTGAAGTTTTGCGATCTGGTTGATAGAGGGAATAAGGAACCGATGATTAATGAACATGCACCGTATAAGTTGTAAGCCATTTTTCTGAAGACTTTTCAATTGATATTCCTTGAAATATGTGCCGACAGTCGATAAGTTTGGGTCATTATGATCATCCTCACGTGCGATGGAAACCATTGACATTTTGAGGCGTCGTTGGTGAGTAGATAAGGCCGCAGCTGATGACTTCTAAATATAATGCGGGCGGATCCCGGCGTGATCTGCTTAGAGTAGATATTGCTCACCGTAATCGGCGTAAGCTGCTTTGGCCTTAAGGTAACCAGAAAATGTGTGAAATACTTAAGTTACCTAATCACCAAGAAGACGTAATATCACGTGTCCTCCGGAAAGCAAAGCGAATCAACGAGAAGTGAGGAACTATAATGTATGGAGCCATTCGGGGTTAAAAGTCCGACAGTCAGCCTACGTGCACCCTATAGTCACAACGCCACGACCTATGGTTGGACACACTGACGTCTATGCCCGGCGGTCAGCCGACGTGCACCCCCAGAGAGAACATTACGATATTGAAATATCGAAATACGTTGATTATATTAACATGTTATCATTATCTTGGTTATTCCGTCGGAAATCAGGAAGGCTGCATGCTTTCTGTTCCGCTTCAGTAGAAGTCCTCCTCTTGCTGTGCATGCTGGTCTACAGTTAAACCGTATGTAACATGTTAAGTGGGGTATCACTTACGTTTGCCGGTAACGTCTGTGTTGTCATTTGCGAACACTTCCACTTGGACCCGCTTGCGTGGGGGAACAACGCAAAACTCATCTTCAGATGTATCATCAATGAATAATGGAGCTGCACAAGGCCTGTGTTTTCGTTTCAACGTCGGAGTTGGCACCGTGTTTGAGGTCAATGCAACTGAACATGCATTGTTAATGACATCATAACTTACCTGGCGAGGGAGGTTGTAACTGCTCTGTGCAGAAGGAGCAGTGCGATATGTCAGCATTATTTATGCACTCCACATGGAAAAATAACTGGTCCTTATCGCACCGATAACCATTCGTATTAACGGGGTTACCACAATATCCACAGGGCACCCAATGTGGACATTCTTCTCCCACCTTGGCTGTTTTGCATTGCACGACGGAAGAAGAGGGAAGTCTCTGTGTGGTGAGGCCTCCTTGGCTGTTTCAATGGACTGGCTTGGCTAACCCGTGATGCAACATTTTGTAATCAAGTTGAAATGTATCGCTGCCGGCGACCGTCACCTCTCGGCGGAACATACTAATTTTGGTTAGATTGTATTCGGTAAGCCATCGTCGATGGATTGGGAAACGGCCTAGAGCGAATGCGGTCATAGTTAACAACAACGTACTGTATGGATAGAAGTGCTTTTTGAATACGGACAGCATATGAATACATGGTAGAAACATGGACTCGTAGAAACTGCACTCGCACGTGCCGTCACTGGTGTTCACTGCATACTGTGTGCCCTCATGACTAACTCGAAGCTACCAAATAATGTTAACCAAAGTACGATTACCTTGAACTCGTCCAACCGTTCGAAGTGCAGCAGGGGGGTACGCCCCTTAAGATGCTTCAAAACCAACTGACTGGCAAATGTTGTCAGCCGAGAGAGTATATTCTTAACGTACACGTCTGCGCTGACCACCTCCCGGCGGTCGCAACCGTAAGTGCACTGCGTCTCAAACTCCCGCATTAGTCGCTCGCTGTGGGACCAAATTTTACTAATGGCCGTGGCTAAGTGATCTTTGGGATGAGTGCGCTTCTTTAGTCGCCCATTCGCATTCTCCAGACGGTTGTTTGTTCGATTTCCGAAACGAACAACATCCGACTGTGCATGGATGGCCCACTTGGGCTTTATATACAGCCAATTGCACAAGAGATAGTTCATGAAGCTGGGGTCTGTCCGCCGGATTATTGCAACATCCCGGTTGAACCTGCGAAATGAATAGACAAAGGTGATCACTCACTCTTCAGAGTTGTTGCAAGTAGCCATGCGATGAAACAAATACCGGCTTCTGAATGAATTCGTCTGGATGGTGATTATAAGGTTTTTCATAACAACTTACATGTTTCCTCACAGCATCCCGAACATGGAAGTAACACAACATAATGTCGCACCCAAAGACTACTCGTGCTGCTCGCATTTGGGCCGCCATTTTATCCATCACAAACGTTCTGACACGTATGTGTTCCGCCATAACCTCCCTGAATGTCTCGAACAAATGACGCAGGGATGCGTATTTCTCACTTCGTACATAGGCGTACATTACGGATCGTCCATAGCCCATGCCGTCTGTAACGAGGAACTGATACAGCTTTAGGATACAGCGGTCAATGCGGAGTGATGGAGGGCCAACTTGTGGCGGTTGGTTCCATAAGTGGCATCGACGTTTACCACTTCAGGGAACCGTCTGAATAACTGCACTTGCTCTCTGCGTGCAAAACATATGTGCGTATACCTATTGTTATCGTCTCTGATGACACGCAGCACGCCGTTTTTCTCCATATGATCCAGGGTTTGTGACAGATTTTCTGCTACATTAGTGCACACTAACCCACTTACTTATCACTGGCGGTTTCAACCGATGACGTAGGTTGCAAATATCCATGGTATTCATATACTTGCCATAAACATCCGCAGCATACTGCTTCAACCCAGCAGTTGGCGTGTTTTACTTAAAAAGATGTCTCGAGTTGTTCACTCCACTGTCTGTGAGCCGACGAATCCTTGGATGGGCATCGTATAGCAAGGCAGTTAGGTCGTGATTGTGCTCCAACGTGAAAGAGCTAACAACCAACACGGTATTCCCCTTAACCACGTTAAATCGTGATTGGCAGCATGTATTGCGGGAATTGTGCAATAGGAATTATGTGAACTGAACTCATTAAACACGTCGTACTCCGCGGCTTCCACTCTTACGTCGCTTGTGTCTTATACAACGGAATGCCATCTAACAGGCAAACTTAACGGCAATCACACTCACATGATCATACTTCAAGCACCCACTGCCTGATTTCTGGCTTGAACCAAGCACATACAGAACATTGTAATCCTTCATGTACCGATCTAAGCAACTTTTGAACTCGCTGAAGCTAGCAAATTCGCGATCCTCAGAGACATCTTTGAAGCCCTGAAAATAATCCATAACCTAAAATGGAATATAAGATAACCTCGGTCAAATATTAATCACACGTGAAAAAATTCTTCATAAGATACTACATTTATACCGTCACAACACTTATCATCGCTAATTTCGATCTCGGCGCCAAATGAAGGACAAACTGATTTACGGTCGACTAAAACAAATCTTTTTAACTTACATGATGCTGTCTGTCATGGAAATCGATAACTTTCACAGTCCTGGGCGACACCACTCCCTGGGGGTAATTTTCATCGGTTTAATAGGTACACCACAGGAAGCATTCGAAAACTGAACCTATAAACGCAGTCAGCAAAAATTCCGCATAAAAAGGGCAATGTCAAGGTCAGTACGCTGGTGAATTGTGATCGGCTGCATGTTGCCACATACACATGGCTGCCGGCCGATGTCACTGAGTTAACGAATCAAGTTGTTGGACTCCAACTGTGCGAGGCTTGAAGACTCGGGATGTTGGTTACTGATCGATATATGCCACTTCGTCGTTTGGATGTATCCGTTGGGTCACACGGCGCGGTTGTGACCGGAGCCGATTGATGCATTCATTCGTGGGCGGGTATGTCTGTCAAAACGGACCGCTCCTAACCGACACGTGCACCGGTTGTTAGTAAGCCCTCAGACTTTTATTGTCGAGGTGAGTTGCAGTCTGTGCGCTTATCGTTTTTGGGCGTGATTTTTCGAGCCCTGTTATGTTACCACTGCATATAATTATGTGAAGGTAAAAGAGGCGAGGCGTATGCATACGTGCAAATAATTGTGTATGCTGTATCTTTGAAAGTGACTCCCATTTGCTTGTGCACTTCTTAGTGAACCAATGTGGTGCGTAATGGATGCGTTTGGTAGAGCATTATGACGCTTAAACAATTTGGTCGGGCGTTCCCATAATTATAGTGTTGTACGACAATGTACTCAACTGCAGTTGACATGTACCTTCCTATTGTTTACTGCAGCAAGTTGAAAATGTGCCGAAGTTGACGAACATACAAGAATTCGGTACAAAGAGGGCTGTCAGTCGTCGAAAATGGTGACACAGGTTAACAGTGGACTCCAGTGATCGGTCTGAAGGTGGTATCCTTGGGACAGTACCGAGGAACAGTAAGTGTTTTTCCATTTGTTATGCTCCCTCTTTAGTTGACGTTCATCCAAATGACAGATATTAGCAGTGAATAAACCGCAGGGGAATGTGGAACAGTCTCCAACGTGATGGAAGATCTGAAAGAATGGATATCGGGTTGAAATTCATGGGAGAGCAGTTACAGTATTGTTACGAATAATCAATCCTTTGGCAAGGTCTGTGCCAAACGACGTTCGTTCTTTGCTGAGTACATCCCGCGATTGTCCTTTGGAATCGATAGCTGGTGGGGAGCATGCTCACTTCGGTGTGCAAACTGTCCTGTTACGCTTGCCGTATGTTACATCACTGATGGATGCTGATGCAGTTGCCACCCACATTGATGGTGTTAGACCTTACAAGTCGTCGAAGTTGCACTTATGGTATTTAATTTGTAGATTAGTTATGCCGGTGACAACTACTCCATTAATAGTCGGCGTTTTTGCTGGTCGCAGCAAACCTTGGATTGAGAACGAATATCTATTTGGGTTGGTATCTGGACGTTAATTTCAGTGACCTGAAACCTACAAAGAAGTTGACTATATGCAGCATTATTCGCGACTCACCAGCTAGAGCTTCCGTAAATCGAAAAATAGACCACACTAGATAGGCCAGCTGTACCTGATTTACACAGGAAGTTATCTACACTGATCGTAAGGTTACTTAACCCCTAACAGACTGTCCCAATCGTACAGACGAAATTTGCGATAAACCAGGAAGCACAAAACCTACATTTGAGGGTCTGCCTTTGAACATGATACGCCGTTTTCCGTACAATTGCATGCACTCCATTTGCCCTGGTGTAGTACGGGACGTTTTGTCATTATGTCTGGATTCTCCGGGTGACAAAGGCGTGCATTTGAGAATGGACGCCGTTAAAAACGTGGATTCACACACAACCGTATGCTGCCGCGCCATTGCAGACGACTTCCCGAGGGTGTGTCGAAGATGGTTAGAGTGCAAAAGTTGCAAAGCTTGTGAAGTTAGGCAGTTTCTTCTTTGTTGTTGCCATCATCAGCAGCAGCTGGCTGGATGATGATGAAACAACAGTGGTTTTTCCATGAATTCCTCGAACTGCGTATTGAATGTATGCGCAGAAACACTTGCAGTCGAACAAAGATGATCCGAAATTATCAGTTACCGTAGTGGTTATCAACAATAAGTGAAGTTACTATATAAAAAGCATTGCAGTATTGCTTTACAGTTGACTTTCAACATGCCAATGAAATTGAAGTGTGGTATACATCCGGTATCCCACCTTCCAGCGACAACACAGGAGAAATAGGTTCACCTCAAAACGTCCGGCGTAGGTTGATCGTTGCAATTTGTTAACCAGTCACCATCAAGCGACCACAATTTACGGACGATGACAGTGAAGGAGGCGGTGGTGTAAAAATAAGAAAGTGTCAGCCTACTCCGATGAGGTGTTCAGTTCCGTCAAGCAGCTCCCCTCGGGCACATATCACCTTGTAGTATCCAAGACTCATCGGCTGAGTGACCATTTGGGGTTCTTTTAGACTGATTAGTTCTGGGGTATCAGTGCTCCGATGATGCAGCTGCACTTTGTAGTATGATGAAACGATTGATGGTAATGGCGGTCGTTGCATAAAACCCCTATTCTTTTGCGCACAAGTTTGCATTCAAAAGCACACAGCTAGAAGTATTTTTCATAGATGTGGTCTGCCATATACCCTAATTCCTTCACGTAACTAGGACAAGTAATTGACAGGACTGATTACGTGACCCAACCTGAGAGAGTGATTAATGGGTATTGTAAAGGGTGGTTACATTACGCGCAGGACGAACGGTTTGTTTAACACGCAACGCTATGTTAGTAGATGTAACTGGAGTGGGTGTCGCGATTTTTAACTCACTGATGCCCAAAAAACTACTGCCAGTTATAGAATAGTGTTTGGAAGCCTGCTTACAATGTTGCCTTGCATGTCTCCTGTTGTTACCTTCCTTGTTGGTCGTTCGGAAGCACAGCGGAGAGCTATACACGAAAATATTTCCACAGTTTGCCAACGTATTCTGTTGGTTTTAGTTACTGCATGATAGCTCTCGGCGTCACCGTTAGTTGGTAGGCTTAGGTGATTATCAGAAGAACCGTATTTACCAGGGGACAAGCAACATGGTGTTCAGTGAAAATATGGGGCAGCCTAATAGTTTGCTGCAGGCTGTGAATTCTGTCACTAATGAGGCACACCATTATCTTGTTAACACTTGGCTGCCTTGTTAAGATAGTTAGACCTCACACAAACTTTTTGCCACTGTGTTGTTCGATAACCTCACCACCAATCGTGTGGAAGACAAAGATAAACACACCAAAAGTTCTCTATCGTAACGATGCAGTGTACTTAAATTTTTCCAGAAAATTATCGAACGTTACAACAGTGTGTTTGAGGAACGCCAATGCTGGTTGAGCACGGAGCGCATCAGATTGTTTGAGCCGCAGAAGGGCTTGGGATATCTGTCAGCGATTCTAAAACCACTGTCACAATATGCCAGGGATGTTTTTCTTAACCATCACATTGGCAAAAAGATAGTAGATGCGGCCTGTGCAAAAGGCACATGGAAAGTGGGCTGTAACAAGGGACGAGTTTGCTACGTTGAAACTGTAGGAGGCAATAGGCGTGACTGTTGCTCTCCATCCCAATGGATGATTCTCCGTTGCCATAGTGTTGCTGTGTTTCGTTTGGTTGAGAGAAGTCGAAATCCCATCTTTTGAGTGTGATGAACCGGTCGTTTGTATGTCTGTACCCGTTTCCAACTCTCGTTTGGACAGAATGAGGAGTGCTGGAGATGTTTGCCAAGATATGGCGGTTACTCTGGGATGTATGAAGACAGTCAATAACCCAGGACATGTTGCTGCTTCATGAGGGATAAACGAGTTACTATCGAGCCATCCAGGCCTTTTTTGCACTGTTCAACCCCAGGTATGTAGGTTGTGCAGACAAACGGACGAGTGTCTTTCGAGAACTTATGGCCAGAAAAAAACAGCAGTAGTGAGTGGTAGAGTTGTTCTCTTTCGACCCGGAAGAGAGTAGTTGAACCCGGGTTTTACTGGCCAAGAAAGGCTTGGTAGTTAACTCTAATATCCCAACCTGCAGCATTTCCCCCACATCACACGAGCCAAGGTGATTCACTCACACACCATCCACAAGCAAGATAGTATACATGTCCGACGAATTAAGCCGGATGCCCGTAGCTTCCTCACAAACTTCCCACTTTACCCCTAAGAGGCGTAGGAAGTCCAACCTTGCATGTCATGTGGTTGACCAGAATATTTCGGAAACTGAGACAATCGGAAAACCCATGGAAACAGACCGTATTAAACCATTTGTTAGGGCGGCGTGCCTCAGAACCTATAGACTGCAATGTTTGCCAGATATGCTTTTTGAAGGAGGACCCTCAGGGGTTGGATGAAGAAAACGTGCACTGGGCACAGTGCAGTCAGTACTCCGGTTGGTATTACCACTGCCGTGCCAACTACAGGGAATCTCAACCGGTTCACATCTGCGTGGAGCGCGACCGTTTGGACCATGCAACGTACCAGCTGAAGGGATGAGGAAGAAGAAACGGTGCTTTTTAGTGACATGTTGAAGACCCATGGCCTTATCCAGGGCTAGCCACAAAGCGGTTTCGCGAAATACACTCATGTTTTTATTTCACGCTAGTGAAGTGAGGTTCACTGGGCCTTCATTCAGTGACTACTCTGTGGGAGTACTAACTGGGTAAGCGCGTGCGAGGATTTGCAGACCGGTTTGCGGTACCTATTTCTAAGAGGCGAGCCAGGTTTAATGAGTCTTCCTTCAGCGTGCGGCCACAGGTTTGCGCATGTTGAAGTTGTGAAAATATACATGTATATACACAGAAATATGATGTGTGTTGATCTCGGACGTCTTGTGGTTGTTCGAGCAACGCTTAATCTTCTCGCAACGTCTATCGATATGCTGGATCCACTATAGTCGCGTCTGTAAGTTACAAGCATCTATGAATTCTGAGCCCGTCGAGCAACCGATTCGGATCCAAAAAGGAAGATGGTCGTATTGGCGAGTTTTTTATCAGTAAGGTGCTAATGTTCATAAACAATAGGATAAACCAAATAGTGGGAGACAACAACAAACCTCGATGTTGAATCCACCAAATATACAAGCTCTGAGATTGACGGTTCGCGTAAATATTATCAAATGCAACAGTCACGGGATGGCGAAGCGGTCAGGCGAAAATGAAACAAGGGTACATACAAACGAAGGTCCGGCAAGGGAAAGAAGGGCAGAAAAACCACGCGGAAACAGGTTTCCACTAGCAAACGGTGTCAAGATCCAATAATACATAAAGATCAACATTCACGGGAGACATGGTTTTTCATGCGCGTAACTTCGGTGGTAGTGTTAGATGGTAAGAAAGTCTCGTAATCGATATAAAGAATTCCAACGTAAGAAGACGAATCAATGAGGATGGAATGAATAAGGCATGGAACGTGGCCACCAACGTATTATTAACACAACAATCATCAAGCACTCACGCAAGCAGCTCCTTCAACACCAGCTGCCGGAACCAGCATGGTTTCCCATCACTCGTGTAGCTGCGGTTTGAATGTGTATCGTGAACTGGTTCCATTGTACCTGAGCATCACTCGGTGATGACGCCACTACCCTGTGCTTCTTCGGGGAGACGTATGGAACTCATGTCTCTCCTGACTGTGTCGCTGTCTGTTCTCAAGTACACTTGGCGGACGTGATTGACGGCACCTCTCACTACTCCTCTCACCACGGCTTCGGGTCAATCGCCTACGAGCCGAGGGCCTCTAATGAGTAAAACAACATCACCAGCCTTCACATCTGGCTCAACCTTCGTCCACTTGTCATACACCTGGATGGATGGTAGGCAGTCCCCGACCCAGCGTTTTCAGAACACACTAGCCGGGTGTTGTGCCTGCTTCCACCCTTTGGTGAACCTTCCAAGCGGTGTGATATCATTGGATGGCACGCCTGGGCTTGGTTCCAAGAGCAACAGATCGCTTGGTCTTAGAACCAAGGGACCGTCCGAATCATCGTAGAATGGAACAAAAGGTCTACCATCCAGAATTCTCCCAATCTCAATTAAACAAGTGTAGAGAGCCTCGTTCTACATTACTTGTTCCCTTGTAATGACCCGCATTACCCGTTGAACTGTGCAAATCATGCGCTCCCATGTTCCACCCACATGGCTAGCAGCGGGAGGATTAAAATGCCGGTGAATACCACCACCAGAGTTTGATGAATTTTGTCTTCGTCTAAGCCATGTAATGTCCCCATCAGCTCTGATTCCGGGCTCGAAAAGTTGGATCTATTATCACTATACATGTCTTCCGGCACACCCTTGACGTCCAGTGAACCTCATTAGAGCCATCATAAAGAAGTCCATTGACATCGATTGTGCACTTCCAAATGTATAGCTCTTGTCCTTAAACACGTGGAGAGAGTCATATCTGTTACAAATGCTCCTCCCAATTCAAGCCTAAAGATTTCCAGAATAATCCACGCCACAGGCCGTGAATGGGGTACTACTAGGCGTTGTGCGATCAACAGGAAGAGGGGCCATCACTTGTGGGCACGGCTTCGCTGCCAGTATTTTGCGCTTCATACATTTCAGCGGAAACCGGCGCAAACTAGCCATGCCCTTGACAATCCAAAACCTTTTTCGGATCGTTGATAAGACGTGACTAGCTCTCATGTGACCTTCGATCTCATTATAGTATCCGATAATCATATCCGTAACAATCCCGCGGTGCGGCGGTATCACAATTCTTGTACCGCTAGACAGCCCCGTTGAAACCCTTCCACCGAGACACAGAACATCGTTTATAATGACAAGCTTTAGTCGGGCTAGCGTACCCGGTCCGTCTCTGGGGTGTTCCGTACAGCTTTTAGCAAAGGCGCTTTTGCTGCTTCAGTCGATTGGTGGATTCGCAAGCCAGGTCCAATTCTAACGTACGCAAAGGACCCAGCACAACGGAACACTGAAGACCGATCTTCATGCAAATGAAATAATTATTGAAACGTATTAACCGCGATACCGCATGGGGTAGGGCGTACCAGCGACAGTAACGCGAAACAAGCCCCACATACCACTGCGCGCTACTCACATTGGCTACTACCAGCACCTTCTTTAGTTCGAGTTCACCAGCTTGAATCGGCTTGAGCAGGTTGCCCGGTGGCCAAGAATTCTCGAGTCCCCATATAAAGGCTGGACCACTTATCCAAGTGTGAATTTCTTGAGAACAAGGATCACAGGTTCTTCGCGAAGCCATGTCTGCCTGGTTTAACTCGGACGGAATGTGTCGCCATCGACAGCTCTGGGTGTAGTCACGAATTAGTTGAACACGGTTGGCTACGAATGTGACAAAGCGACAAGAGGTGCTCTTCATGTACTCCAACACAATTACGGAGTCTGTCCAAAGCGTGATATTATCAAAGGTTAGCTTGAGTTCACTTACTATAAATCTTATGAGCTTATTCGCCACTACCGCAGTTGTAAGTTTCAACCTTGGGATAGACAGGTGCTTCAAAGTTGCAACACAGGACTTCCCCACCAAGATGCGGCAGAAAACGCTGCCATCTCCTAATACGTCTCGTAGATAGCCGACAGCTCCATAACCCGTCTCGGAAGCGTCAGAAAACATATGCAACTCCGAACGTGTCGGCGTCTTCCCATGGGGTCTGATAAAACGCGGTACAGTAACTGAGTCTGTCGTCGCTATGCCCCGTGACCACCTTTCCCACTCATCTGGATACTTTTCGTCTAAGGGTGTATCCCACTCGATATTCGCGCCACATGAGCCCTGGAGGAACTTTTGACCGCGGAGAACAAGCCGAGCGATTAAGCTCTATGGGTTGTACACCCACGCGATACAGGCTGACAAGCCTCTCCGAGTGAATGGCTTCTTCGGTAAAGATGCGCGAAACTTGAAACAGTCCTCCGATGAGCGCCACCGGACCCCAAGTGTCTTCTGGTGACTGTGATCACCCAGGTCCAGTGCTGATGACACAGATGCCCTTTCGTTCGGCGGTACATCCGACAACGCTTCTGCTATGTTAGACTTCCACTGTACTAGTTTGAATCCAACCAGCAGAAGCATTTTGCGCAAATCAGACGCTACACATTTGGCAACTTCATGCATATCCGCTGATGCCAATCAGTCATCAACGTAAAAATCCTCAAACGCAATTTGGCTAGCCAGCTTGCTAAATCGATGCCCATCATCAATTGCAGTCTTCTTGAGGGCATATGACGCGCAGAATGACGAAGAAATAGCCTTGAAAGGGTGGACCATAATCTCCATAGTGTCCGGTGAGCCAGACATTGGTTCATCACTCCACCAAAGAAAGTTAAATGTCCACCGGTCCTTTTCAGGGACCTTCACCTGCAAAACCATTTTCTCTATGCCGGAGGACAAGGTTATCAAACCATTTCGGAACAGTAACAACACACCCACTAGGCTGTTCGTCAAGACTGGCTCTTGCAGCAGCACTTTGTTCAAAGAGGTGTCTGCATTTCACTCCGCACCTTCCCAGGTTTATTCGAATTCAACACCGGGTGGTGAGGCAAGTACCACCGGCGAAGGGTCTCATCCTCGCTGGTGTCAACTCGAGCTACATGTGCCATGATAATCTCGCTTTATTTACGTGCCAATTCAGTATCACGGGAATGTCCCCTACCTAAAGAATTCAGACGTTTCTGAGCCAATCACCGGTTATCGGGAAGGTTTACACTGTCAAGCCGCCACGGCGAGCCGATCTCATACTGACCGTGCTCAAACGTAACTGTGGACTCTACGATATGCTCAGCTCTGTGATCATCACATGAATGAGCCACCTCTTCGGAAAGTCCGCTCTCGACAAACTATAGGTCGAACACGTGCTGAACGAATCGTGCTGGCTCAGCACCCCTTAACTAATAAACTTCAGCCTTGCTGTTTGATGAGAGTGACGTGGAGCCTCGCAAGGCCCAGCTCAAGATGGCTTCTACAGCATATGGCTGACGTCTGCTACCCACCCGCTGATCTACTACTAAATGTGCTTCTGGCACGCTGCAACTTATTAGTATCCCGACTTTACCTCCCCAAACGAGGCGATGGACAGACCGGCCAAGTGGGGTCACCGTTGAACGTCATCCTCAAATATGGTTTCCGCCCGTTCAACCGGGAGACCCTTAACAGTAAAGGCTTTACTTCTATCATTTAACTATTCCACTTCCAAACCCAGCTCTTGGCATCCAATAGTAGCGGTCTTATTCAATGTACGAATGTTTAGCGTTCGTTTACAGGCTGGCAGCCCTGGTCGCCCGGCTAAAGACTCATCTACGAGTGTGGTATCGGACCCGTTATCTAGAAGGGTATACGTTTCAACCGTCTGACTGCCTCAATTAATCTGACAGGCACGAAACCTAGACGGACCCCTCTCTCGTGCAAAGAGGTCGCTCCACAGCTCAATTCCTTTACTCTGACCTCAGTTCCAGAAGGCTCCGGATCTGCGTGCATCCGGGCATGATGTAGCCCTCCAGCTAGAGGCCGTGAACACTGTATACGGAATCTTCAAAACTTGGCTGTGTGGTTTGGCAGTAGACAAACGGAGCATCGCTTACACTTTCTAAGAACTTTGCGTCCCTCTTTTAATGACACTTTTGAATCGCCGGCATGTCGGCAAATCATGATCGCCGCCACATACTGCGCATTGGTGTGGTTTATTTACAACTCCGGCGACGGTTGACACACGCGGCTGCCGTTGGGTATCCTTGTGGAAGCGCGCGATCTCACTTCTACTGATGCGATCCAGGACTAAACGGGTGATGAGTTGACCATAGAGGTTACTAGAAATCGAGATCCGCCTTCCTATAAACTCAAGTAAGTCGCGGAAAGAAGGCTCTTGACCAGTGTTTATAACAAAGTCGGCCACTTCAGCCTACTTCTCTTGCAATGGACAAGGAGGCCTATCTACGATACGCAGAGGGTTGGTTGGACAACTTGACTCAGACGGATGGTTCAGTTGGGACAACGTCAACTGACAATCCCTCATCTGAGTGGCTAGACGCTGAAGACCTTCAGTGTCTCCCATCGCGAGCCTCGGACCGTTAAACACGTCTTTGGTGATAGCCTGAACAATCTCATTCGGCCTTCCGAATCGTCGCCTTGGTAAATCCTACTTTGCTGGGTAGCAATACGCAATGTTCGATAGCTGCCTTAGCTCGACACCTGGAGTAATAAATAAGGTGAGACAAGTTCTGTCATTCGTCACACAATATGTTAGTCACGTTAAGTTCAGAATTTCGCATGAAGCTATGGAATTTTAAGAGCGACCCTCCGAAAGTTTCTAGCTGGATTTTTGGCGGGAACAAACGGATAACTAAATTGCGCATATACTGCTCCACGGAGCTCCCTTGGAACCCATAAGTAGGTCTATATGACGAGCCAGGCGGGGGACGTTTGCAATCATCCTCCACGTTAGCTCCTTCGTCTTACCTAACACAGACCTTCCTTTTAACCTCCTGCAAAATTTTGCTTGTGCCTTCATAAACTTTAGCTCCTCTTCCTTTAGACGCATTTCTTCTTCAACAAGTCTGTCATCCACCACCAAATTTTGCTCAAGTGAACAACGAGTTACAGCTGGAACAAGGTTGGGAAGTTTAGATACGGTGGGACTGCCATTGTCCCTACAGCTATCTCTGGGAATGGTCCCTGCTCAGCTCTAGGGGTCCAAAGCGTACCACAATCATATAATACAGCAGACAACTCAACAATCTCAGCCACGTCTCCGTGAAGATCATGGAAATTCTGAAAAGAAAAGAGCACGGACAAAAAATGAACTAGAGCAGGGACATCAGAGATATTTGAATAAGTTTTGATATCGTCATCAATGTGGGTCACCCGAGGATCATCGCTCGATTATTGGAGATAGAAAACAAGACTCTTTTCCACAGAGAGAAACGCAGCAGGCAAGCCTAGTGACACAGTTGTCCTCGGGGGAGTTTTGGCCGACTGGTAGCACAAAGGATATCCTTGCACATCACGCGTGTCAAATTCGACCAACTAGACCATTGTAGAAGGACTGATAGCCTTCACCCAGTTGGCAGGTAGATTTGGTCACCGCCAACGCGGATTTATCGGGCACTATTGATCCCGGACGTCTTGTGGTTGTTCGAGCAACGCTTAATCTTCTCGCAACGTCTATCGATATGCTGGATCCACTATAGTCGCGTCTGTAAGTTACAAGCATCTATGAATTCTGAGCCCGTCGAGCAACCGATTCGGATCCAAAAAGGAAGATGGTCGTATTGGCGAGTTTTTTATCAGTAAGGTGCTAATGTTCATAAACAATAGGATAAACCAAATAGTGGGAGACAACAACAAACCTCGATGTTGAATCCACCAAATATACAAGCTCTGAGATTGACGGTTCGCGTAAATATTATCAAATGCAACAGTCACGGGATGGCGAAGCGGTCAGGCGAAAATGAAACAAGGGTACATACAAACGAAGGTCCGGCAAGGGAAAGAAGGGCAGAAAAACCACGCGGAAACAGGTTTCCACTAGCAAACGGTGTCAAGATCCAATAATACATAAAGATCAACATTCACGGGAGACATGGTTTTTCATGCGCGTAACTTCGGTGGTAGTGTTAGATGGTAAGAAAGTCTCGTAATCGATATAAAGAATTCCAACGTAAGAAGACGAATCAATGAGGATGGAATGAATAAGGCATGGAACGTGGCCACCAACGTATTATTAACACAACAATCATCAAGCACTCACGCAAGCAGCTCCTGCAAGATATGTGATATATCTGTACCTACTTACATACGCATTTTTATAATATTAACACGTAAAATTAATTAGCTACATGTACTTATAATTACATTCATGTCTATACATAAACAAAGTACTGATGTGTTGTACATATACTGCACATTTGTACCGAACATGTGTTTATGTACACCTCACATTATATACTACTTGTGCATATGTGCATACATGTACGTATTGGATATGTATATTTGTACATGTATATGCACACATGTAGATCTTTGTATGTATATATATATGTTTGGGTACACTATGATATTCATCTATTCACATATATGCCTATGTGTAAATATGCATACATAGGCTTACATATAACGCACATATATATGTATAAGTACATATACAATTTTATACGTGCATCCGTGTACATCAGTTAATGTTCACATACATATACATCGCATACAAGCGTGTGTATTTATATACAGTTATAAAATTATGATTTCTCACGGGAATTTATTTCTATCACACATATATTTGCACACACATGAAAATATATATGAGTTGGAAATAAATTTCTACATATTGTGTCCCACTGTTTCATGCTTTATTTATGAACGCATACATATTTTTGCTTCGAACATTCTTTTCATATTCACATTGACGCGAACGCGCACCTAGGATAACCAGTTGCCCGATGAGAAAAATGCGTTTCAAGGTCATCCGGTATATTATTAAATGCGTAACGCGCAACCGAAACCAGCGAGTGCGCACGAATTGAATTTGAGTTGTGTAACGAGGCGTGCTGCTGTGTTGTCGGTGCCTTTTTAGCTTACGTTTGTGTAAGTCGTATGCATGGCCTACCGGGCCTTCAGCTCACGCTTGTTCATGTTGTTTCCCTTAACAGGATTTCTGTTGGACCCCCTAATTCGGAAGAACGTTGTTCCCCGGTGCCTCCGCGTTGCCTCGAATTCGGTCCACGGACAGTCTGAGCGGAAGCGGCTGGCCTGCATGTTACAAAAGTAACGCGCAGTCGAAACTTGCGCTGAAAATCATTCTCAGGAAGTGAATGATGCCGTTGGTATACCATTAATATGTGAATTTGGAATACCATCTGAATGACGGTGAACGGAATATTCTGAAAAGTACAAAATGTGTCTATCGTGCTGCGGAAAATTTTCTTGTTTTAAGGGGCAAAAGAATTTATCATCAACGCCGAGAAATCGCGCGAATATGACGAGATAGCTTATCATTTGTGAGCTGCTAGATAGAAGGATTTAGCAACGAATGACCAATAAACATGCACAGTGTAAGTTGTAGATCATCTTTCGTGAACTTGTGCGTTCGATATTCCGCAAAATAAGTGCCAACAGTTGATAAGTTCCAGTGTTTTTGATCAACCCAATGTGTAACTGAAAACCACTAAGATTTGGGAGCGCCGTGGGAAGGCAGCTGGTTGTTCCAAACATAATGAGGGCGCAAGTCGGCGTGATCTGCTTGCCGTGTATATTGCTCAAACGAGAAGTGGAGCATTCTACCGCATGACGTCTTTCGGGGTGACCCACTCGGCGGTCAGCCTAAGTGCACCCTACGGTCACGACGTGAAAATGATGAAGTGTCGGAATACACTTATTATATGTACATGTAATCAATACCTGGAATACTCCGTCCGAATTCATGAAACACCCTTGCTTTCGGTTCCGCTTCGGTGAAAGTCCTCCTCTTGCTGTGTATGCTGATCCAAAGTTGAGCGGTATGTAACACGGCAGGTGGGGTATCACTTACCGTTGCCAATGACATCCGTGTAGTTATTTGCCAACACTTCCACTTAGACCCGTTTACGTGGGTGAACAAAGGTATCATAACTGATTAGTGTCGCTGCACACGGTCTCTTTTCATGTTTCAAAGTCAGAGGTAGCACAACGTTTGAGGTTGGTGCAACTGAACTAGCATAGTTAATGAAATAATAACGTGCCTGGCGAGGGTGGTTGTAACCACCTCGTGCAGAAGGGACAGTGCGATATATCACCATTATTCATGCACCTCACCTGGAGGAATAGCTGGTCCTTACCGCACCGACAACCATCCGTATTAACGGGTTTACCACAATGTCCACAGGACACCCCTATGTGGACTTTCTCCTCCCTCCTTGGCTGTTTTGCATTGGAGGACGGAAGGGGTAATTCTGTGTGTGTGTTAATTCTGCCTTAGTTGTCTCAATGGACTGGCGCATGAAAGCCATGATGGTCTTGAAAATGCGGCTTTTGTCCTGAGGTTCACATATTGCGACTTCGCCAATCCGTGATGCAATATTTCGTAACCCACTCGAAACGTATTCGTACCGCCGACCGTGACCTCTCGGCGAACCATACTGTTTTTGGGCAGATTGTATTCAGTGAGCCATCGTCGATTAATTAGGAAGCGGCCTAGAGAAGTTGCGGTCACAGTTAACAACAACGTATTGTATGGGTGGAAGTGTTCTCTGAATTCAGACAGCATATGAATACATGGTAGAAACATGGACTCGTAGAAACTGCACTCGCACGTGCCGTCACTGGTGTTCACTGCATACTGTGTGTTCTCGTGAATCACTCGAATCTACCCACCATTGTTACATAAAGTACAATTACCTTGAACTCGGCGAGCCGTTTGAAATGCACCAGGGGAGCAGGCCCATTGAGGTGCTTCAACACCAACTGACTGGCAAAAGTTGTCAGCTGAGAAAGTATATGTTTGACGCATACTTCTACGCTGACCACCTCCCGGCGGTCGCAACCGTAAGTGCACTGCGTCTCAAACTCCCACATTAGCCACCCGCTGTGGGACCAAACTTTACTAATGGTCGTGGCTAAATGATCTCTGGCATGAGTACGCTTCTTTAGTCGCCTAATCGCATTCTCCAGACGGTTGTTTGTTCGATTCCCGAATTGAACAACATCCGAATGTGTATGGATGGCCCACTTTGGCTTTATATATAACCAATTGCATAAAGGGTTACTCATGAAGCTCGGGTCGGTTCACCGGATTACTGCAACATCCCGGTTGAACTTTCAAAAAGAATAGACAAAGGTGTTCACTCACTCTTCTTAGTTATTGCAAGGAGCCATGCAATGAAACAAATATCGGCTTCTGGAAGGATTCGTCCGAATGGTTATTATGAGGTTTATTAAATCAACTTACATGTTCCCTTACAGCATCCCGAACGTGGAAGTAGCATAACAATATGTGGCACCCAAAGACCACCTGTGCTGCTCGCATTTTGGCGGCCATTTTATTCATCGCGAACGTTCTGACACGTGCGTGGTGCCCAATCACCTCCCGGAATGTTTCGAATAAATGGCGCAGGGCTGCGTAATTCTTACTTCAAACATGGGCGTGCATCACGGGTCGTTCATGACCCATGCTGTCTGTAGCCAGTGACTGATATAGCTTCAGGCTACAGCAGCGAATGTGGAGTGGCGGAGGACCTACTTGTGGCGTTGGTCCCATGCATGGCATCGACGTACACCACATCAGGGAACCGTTTGAATAACTGCACCTGCTGTCTGCGTGTGAAACATGGGCGTGTATCTATTATTGTTGTCTCTGATGTCAAGCAGTGGTAGTTTTCCTCTATATGATGTAGAATTTTGTGGCAGATTTTCTGACACACTGTTACATGCTAACCCGCTCACTTATTGCTGGAGGTTTCAACCGATGATGGATGTCGGTAATACCCACGATCGTTATATGTTTGCCATAAACATCCTTGGCATACTGCTTCAACTCACCAATTGGTGTGTTTTACTCAAAAAGATGCCCCAAGTCATGTGCTTCACTTTCCGTGAGCCGACGAATCGTTGGATGCACATCGTACAGGAAGGCATTTATGTGGTGGTTGTGCTCCAGTGTGAAAGAGCTAACAGTCAACCCGGTTTTTCTCCTAACAACGTTGAAGCGTGATTAGCAGCATGCATCGCAGGAACTGTGCAATGGGAGGTATGTGAACTCAACTCGCTAAACACGTTGTAATCCACAGCTCTCGCTCTTACGTTGCCTGTAACTTATACACCGGAACGCCATCTATCACGTAAACTCAACAACAATCACACTCACATGATCATATTTCAAGCGTCCACTGCCTGATTTTTTGCTTGAGACAAGCACGTACAGAACACTGTAATATTTTATGTATTGGTATAGGCAAATTCGGAACTAGATGAAGCTAACAACTTGCCGACCCTCGAAGACATCTTTGAAGCTCCGCGAATAATCCGTCACCTAAAACGAAATATGAGTTGAAACCGGATCCTCCAGCATTAAGACGACAGAATGTGTATGAAGGCATGTCCCATCAGATTTACATACCATGCATCATTCATCAACAATCGACGGTCAAATAGTAATCACACGCGAAAAATTTCCCCACAGGATAGCTTGTTTGTACCGTCAACACACCTGCCATTGCAAATTCTGATCTCGGCGCCAAATGAAGGATAAACCGATTTACGATCGACTTAAAAAACCCTCCAATTGTCGTGCTCCCTTCTGACATGGGGATCATGCGGTTTCAGATTCCTGGGGGATGCCACAGAATTCTCACCCGGTATTCAATGAGTTCGCATTTTATTGCCTTCAGACGGCAGATTTTAATACCTACGGATAATTTCCATCAAACCGGTAGGCAAGTACCGGTTACATTTAAACTGGGTAACGGAGCGTGCTGCTGTGTTATAGACGCCGTCTTTTTAATGTTTTGTAAGTCGTGTGCATGGCTTACCTGGCCTTTGGCTCATGCTTGTTCGTGTTGTTCCTTTTCACAGGACTGTTGCTGGAACCCCTACTCCGGAAGGACGCTGTTCGCCTGTGCCTCCACATTGCTCGAAAGTTTGCTCGCAAGTGTCGCTGGCAGTCAAAGTAAAACCCACTGGCTTGCATGTTATATGAGCTTTACACACCCATTTTTCGCGGTTACGAAAAAACGTTCTCAACTGAGCGTAACACGTATTCATCTTCAAAACGCAGTTGTACAGCTTGTTGCCAACAACGCAACAAAAGGACATTAATAGGAAATAGGCTTAGCGGCAATCACCACAAGTTCTTTGTTAACACTGGTGATGTTGAATTGTTGTTTTCATTGGTTGCTTAAAACGACTGAAACTTTCTGTTGTATTGAAGCCTGCTAATATTTCTGTTAGAGATATTGTTTTACAGGCTTTACCCGTTTTCGGCAACTGCGAACTGGCACTCACAGACAGGGCCGGTCACTTGCGCATGTCATGTTCTTGCTAGTAATTCTGGTCCGCACAATACTGGTCTTAAATGCATGAGGATTTTGAAGCTATCCTTTTCATTGTCCATTGAATCTCTTGAACTTGAAACTCGATTTCTGATTCTGTCTCAAACGTGAGCTCAGTTGTTGAAGAAGTCTCTGCAATCGAACAGGTACAGACAAGCGTGTTATGAATAGACAGCGTCGTCACAATGGCTTGCAGGACTCTAATCTGAACCGAGACGGATGTGGTGACTACAACTCAAAACGGGACATTTTTGCGCTATTCTTGATTTACCACATGAGTAATTCGTCTTACACGATGCAGATTAAATTGCTATTTCGCTGGCCAACGTACTGCATTACTGCTATTGCACAGAAGCTAGCTCTGAGTTTAAGCCAGGTCTTTCCGTCTACCACCGTGTATTCTTACTTACCACACCTACTTAACACCAGAGGGTCGAGAGTATTTCATGTCACAGATAAGCGCATCGCATTTTGCAATTGAAGAAAGCCCCCCTAATTCTCTCTGAATCTCGCAGTCCACACACAACTTCCGATTACGCAAAAAAAGCTGATGCGGATTTTAAGGACAATGATTTCTAATGCGTCTAAATACCATCTGCCGCTGATACATGAACACGAGGCCAAAACTTGATGAAAATAGAATGAACTGGTTCACAGCGTTTTGGTCTAGGGTCCCACCGCATTGAATGAAGGTATGTCAAGTGGATTCAAGGAATATGCTCCGCGTCAATGGCAGTGACCATGTGATTTCCGCAACAGGAACAAACTGTTCCAGTAGCAGGACGTAACTCTGTAGCGTTTGTGCAGCATTTTGTACTCTCAAACTTTGATTGTTTTCCTTAACCCGTACCCTCATGAAGTTTACGTGTAAGGTTGGTGTCTGAAACATGCGAATAAAAAGTGCACTTTTCCTCAAAGGTCGCGCGCCGTGCGTTCGCTCTCCGCTCCGCTTCGTCTGCATGTTGATTCTTGGGAAGTTGGGGGATGACGGAACCAACTATCGACCTCGGCGTATTCCTGGGTGCACCTGTGATCGCGTGTCTTCCGCTGTGTAGCCAAAATCGACAGATTAAATCCACGACGACTACACTACTGTCGAATGACCTATTGTTTACCCCGTCTCTACTTAACGGCCAGAATACGGAATAGGAGCCTTGGCGCTGAGGGTGTTCGTAAAGATGGTGCCGTCGTGTTCACATCAATGGACTCCACGCTTGAATGAGATTCCATTATCACGCACACCCTTAGCACCAAGGCTGGCATTCTGTATTTAAAATGTTGAGAAGAGACAGGGTGAACGATACATCCTTCGGCAGTAGTGTAGTCGTTCGGCACCGAAATGTCGTTAACATTAGATCGCATTGATAACCCGTGGTCTGACAACCGTGTAGCTCCTGGGATGCCACTCCGGGATGTTAAATGGTGCATATGGACCTGCAGAAAACTAGAAGACAAACTTGATGCCATCACCGGATTACGAAGCTGACGAAAACATCGACCAACAGCTATTAGAATCATAAGCATTCATTATAAGGATATGAAACGGTTGTAGCTGAAACGGTGCAAGTGAAAGTCCATGTTACAGTCGAAAAAATAACTAGCACCAAATCAGGCTATCAGCCGTGGTAAAAGTGAGCATTAACTTAGGTACAAATGACAATCCACGTTCAAGCCTAGTTAACAAGCGATCAACCAAACAGTACGCCCGTATTCAATGACACGGTGAAACGTGGTGCCTATTTTTATATCATACCACGTGATAATGTCAGGTGAAATGTTTTTTGGGAATGACCTTTCGGTGGCAGATTTCTACCGAAAATACTGACAGGGAGAGTCTGAACATATTGTGGTGGATTGCCGGGTCGGGGGTGCGAGTTTTCGAACGCTCGGCCGAATACCTCAACGTGGGGGGAGTTACGTTCGAAAACCTGCCGCGATCGGATCAAGGACAACGTGCGCGACCGGATGAGTCATCGCTCGACTAGATCGGACCAACGGGCGAGGCAGGGCAGGCGAAATACGACAGACGGCCAGATCGGAGGCGTGGTTTTTCCAACATTCAGAGGAACATCTCGACACGATGTTGGAATACGGTCAAGGCCAGCACTGGGTGGATGGCGGACAGCACGAGCAGCCGGACGAGCCAACGCGCAACGGAATCGGACAAACAGACGAGGAATGGCAAGCGAAAAACCCTCCGATAGAAGGCACCGGTCACGCACGTAAACCGGTTAGAAGTGCACACGACGTGTGAACGGAAACCGGGGGGTGCTGCGGGTTGGAATTGCGACTCATAAACGAGAGAGCGCGCGTTGCATGTGACTAGCGATTTGGACAATAAAGATTGTGCTTTGTTGGACGCCTTCTCGCTACAATATGATTCAAGTAGATATCTTGATCGAAAACGTGAGGGGTACAGATTCCATTGTAAGTCACTCCGATGTTTAGTGTGAAGTGCAATCTAATCGCAACGTGGTGGGAAATTACGATTTCGTCTATATCTTCTGAACCACGCAAAGGTGAGCGCTTTCGCAAAGTAAGACCACTTATTCAGCCATGAACATTTCAGCGGAGGCACTTTCATAACTCAAAATCGGCCACGAGTGCCACCGTGATGCATTTATCTAGAAAAAGTGGAACATTTTTATGTATAGCCGATTTTTCTCATTGTAACGAAACCAAAAAGTTGGATATAATCTCTATACTGTTTCCACAAACAACATTTTGATGTTTCACGGAAAATTCAAAAAACTTTTTGCGCTCACATGGCTGGTTCTAATTCATGTCGACCTTGAAGCATCATACTGGCGAAATACAAAATCGCCTCACTTTTGGTGGCGCTTTCCGAGGGCCCGGTCAGTTTCAGTCGGTAAATTTCTAATTTTCGCGTGCATTTTTTGTTCGACCTGACTCTATTTCCGATGAACATCGATGTTGCTTTGTAAGCAGTTTCACCTTCTGTACTTTCTGCGCTCTTCCTCGTCAATTTCCTCCCCAATTTGCATGCAATTTGAATTGTAGGGCCATACCACGTGCACGCAAGCAACGACTAAACAAACTCAACGGAAACGACAAGGACGAAACTTAAGGGGACTGAGATTGAATTGAATGAAGCACGTCTCTACTCTGAAACGTGTGTGCTTGATTTACCCTAATTTTGGCGGTTATAATCTCGTTATAACCTATGATGTGATCGACAGGCGAGTGAATATATATCTCACATTCTGGTACTTGTCGCGTTGGCAACGTGGGTCTTTTGATCCGAACCACTAACCGTATGTAGTAGTGTATTGACCTGAGGGTAACCCCGGCTATCTTGCTGTACGGTGTGCAAAATGCTTCCTAAGCACCACACAGTACCTTTGGGACTTTTGTCTTTCCTCAGTTTCCTGCATGTCATCGCGGTTGTTTGGTTGCATGCCTTTTGACTTGTTCGCGCCAATGGCGGCGTACACACTTCCGTCTCACTTGCTCGCTCGGCGGCTAAATCCTTGACCATCTGAGCCACTGCTACGTACCGGTGTGTTATTGTGTTTCACGATACCTGTCGTAAGTCTTGTGGTCCACGTTGAATCTCCCATTAGTTCGTGTAACCATTTCGCGCCTTGTGCCTGTTGCGCATATCTGAAAGTCATTAATTCAATTCACACACGCACCAGCTTAGCATTCCAAGTGCGCAATTTAAGTGACATTTTTATGTACAATCTTTGTTCTTTATTATTATTGTTGTTCGTGCGTAATAAAATGCCGCTCTAAGGATGCTTGACGGCGGGGGTTTGGGGTAGTATATCATAACAACGAGAGGAATACGCCTCATTTAGGTAGTTTACTATACGATGGTGATACGACCGAGAGTGTGGGCACCACATGTCAGCACTTCAACGCAACACTGTTCTGGGCAGATCCCCCCTGTGTTGGATCCACTCGTCACTGATCAGTGCCACCCTGTTGACAACGTGATCATCCAGCCACTTATTAGACACGGTGACCGCTCTCTACTCAACCCCGATCTCACCTCTTACTGGTTACAGTGATCGGCAAGTTAATCCGCAATTCGAAATTTCAGTCACAATAACTTTGTTGGCCCGAGAGGATATCTGAAGTCACTCCTTTTCGAATATGAGTTTTTGGATCAAACCCATCATGCGTTTCCGAGCGCACTTCAAAAATTAGGAGGTTTATTCATACTGCACGGACTGTGTACTCTCTTTCGTTGCTCACCTCTTCCGCACAGGATACGTCGTCTCCTTGACGACAGTTCCTACTTATTGTCCAAACATAAGCTTACAAGAAACCCGAAAGGCTCAAATGCTTCCCAGATTAATCTGAATAACTGCGGGCGAGAAATCTGTGAGCACATTAAACATGTGCAAGAAAAGATCCTTCAAACTGCCCGTGCGAACAAAACTTTCTACTCAACCATTTACATCGACTGAGAGAGGGTGAACCATCAGCGTTTTCTCTGCGACTGCCAGACAACGAGATTTCATCTGACTCCCCGGTTTTGACCGAGTTATTCGACCGTCGACAACGCCGCACCGCCAAGCTAGCACCTCATTCTATCACTGTGAGGCTTTCGAAAACTACTTCTTACCGCTGAGTATTCTACACTGGATGCTGGAGACCCCTTATACAACGTTAATTCTTATAGTGTAATGAGTCCTGACAAGACCCACCCCAAGGTTCTTAAAACCGCAGCTTCTACTCCTTCGGGACTCCTTTTTAAACTGATTAAACAGGCACCCCGAAATCATATTCTCCGGAGTTCACGGAACGAATTCGCGGCAACACCTATCTCCAAAGTGAGAGACCGGCGTGTCATCGGTCAGCCAGCGCTACCAGCATCCCGTGCGCAATGCTGGAGCGCATATTAAAGTGTGCTCTTCTGAACCATATTTTATCCAACAATTTCTTCTTCCACCGAGGATGACTCCATTCGTAACCGGTCACGCATAACAAACATGCTCACCTAAATGGAGTGTTTGTCGGAAGCAGAAGATAATGACCTCGTCTCAGATGCTTTCTTACTTGACTTCGACCTTGTCCCACATGACCCCCATGGATACGAACTGGAAGTTGCCTATGGTATCCAGGGGAGGTGAATTACTAGATTGCGTCGATAACTAAAGCCGAATCACACCCTTCGTCTCCATTGCTGAATTTTGTGGGGTTCCTCAAGGATCAATGTTAGGTTCCTTTTTGCCTCTTATTCACATCAACAACCTTCCGGACAGTTTATCTAGCACCGTTCCTCTATACGCTAATGATCTAGAAATCCGATATTCCATTGACCCCAGCGCACTACAGATCAATCATAACACGATTAGGCGGATAAAAAGGGACTTGCTACTCTAAGAATGATTAGGTGCACTTTCATTCGCATAGGCAGGGAAGCGCTTCAATTGGCGCAGAAAGAAGACATGTTGCAATATATTAACATTTCGTTAACTCTCATCATTCGCGCGTGAAACATGCAGATTATATGCGGTAGACAATTAGTGCTTCTTTTCGAAAGAGGCTGGCTGGAAAGTCTATCTGAATGCGAACGCTGCGATCAAATGTGAGTGATGGTCAACTTGAAAATAAACCAAATCCCCGACTACTCATCAGTAATCTAAAATATCGCCTTGCAGGTTTAATGAGTTCTGTGATCTCGACCTGTCTCGGAAGTCCTAATCGCGGGGTTATCGATTGGAGTTAACAGGCAGTAACTGTGTCTCCTCTCGAGACGATCGGGCAACCTGATCATTGCTCACAAGCGAGAGTGGTTGAGCGTTCAGATTTGATGATTCGGTCGTGCCTAATGTGAGGTCAATGGCGCAGTGGTTAACACGGTTGCCTCATGATTGGAATGTCCGGAGTTCAAATCCCGGCCGTGGCAAGGATATGCACTACTGACGAGCTCTAATGAGAGCGAAACTCGAGTCTAGTGCTTCTTTTCGAAAGAGGCTGGCTGGAAAGTCTATCTGAATGCGAACGCTGCGATCAAATGTGAGTGATGGTCAACTTGAAAATAAACCAAATCCCCGACTACTCATCAGTAATTAGAAACGAGCAGGGTATAGACACCCACACATTCGCACTAAATGGTTTATCATCATCACCCGGGCAACCCAGTGATTTGCATCAATCACTTTCGTACACACAGCGCTGGCTGGTGAGTTCTGACCAACAGTGCTTCACTAAAAGCCAGACGCGCAACGATATTTTGAACGATCTAGGTGGGTCAATTTATTGACCTGTTATCATGAGGTTTTCAGCAATCGATGACGAATCGTCGTAAAGAATGACGACGGCTGACGAGAAAACGCCAGGACAACTCACAGGCTTCGTCCCCGGACCTTTATTAGGCAAGAGTCTTTATACTACAACACAAACAATCATTGGAAAAGCCTTCCTCCTGAAGTTGCTAGGTGGGCTTCTATAAACCTTTTGAAAGCACTGTTTGACACTCACTTATCTAAGACAGACCAGTGAATGTACCATGTACACGCAACTCACTGTGGTTATTGAGGTAGCTGCTGGCGTGTAAAGTTTGACGACTTCCATGTGTTTGATAGAATGTCGATGACTACGAAACTCGTCTTCATTTAGTCCCATCCCGTTGATCCTTCCTCTTCTCACACCCTATATTTTCATGGAAGTGAATATAGGTCCTTTGCAAAGACTGATATGACCGTTCGAACTACGCTTGCCACAAACAGATCCTGGCAACAACCTCAATCTCGATAAATCACTAAATTCCCATGTCGTCCGTTTTTATAAATCTGTTTTGGTACAGTTTTATCACACGTGCTACTCGCTGCTTAGCCTTTGTTAACGTAGCACATGGTTTTACATGCGCTTTATGGCTTTGCCATTGAGTGGCTGTTGTATTTGGTCGTTTTCACATGAATAATTAATCTCGGAACTCTGAAATTTGATAATTTTGATATTGCGTTTCATTAATGTTTTCTTCTAATTAGTGTTCAGATATATTTTTTGTACCTTGGCACTTTAGTATTAAGACACCCGCCATCACGACCATCCCCATTAAATCGGAATCGGCTGCTATGTCGGCCTAGAATTTGTAGACGTTCGTTAAATCACAGGCGCGACTGTTCTGAGTCCGACCTATCGGTAGACTGAGCGTAGCTCAAAGAAATACTGAAAGCCCAGGATTAACGGTGCTTTATGAATTTGTGTTCAGGGAAGGAGAATGTACTTGCTAACTAGCTGAGGGTCGTCGGCGCGAACTCGCAATGTCCGAGAGAATAAAACTTAACACACGTGATGCGCGGATACGTTCTGTTGACAGCCAGTCGCCTGAAGCCTCCCCGAGGACAACCCCATGGTAGGCGTGCCTGCATTCGGATGATAGTCTCATTCTCTGTTTTGAACAACTGACTGTTGATGGTAACAGCAGAACATCGTTAACCGTTTCCGCTGTCCCTGAATCGGCTGATTGTGGGTTCGCGCTCTTTCACGCCCAAACTTTCCTTTAAATTGACAGAGACTTCCTATTGTGTATACTCATTTACTCGTTCCTGTGGAACTAGTTACGTAGGTCGCACGACCACGCGCTTATCCGAACGTATCCGTGAACATCCTTTAGCCTGGATCAATAGCGTAGTCACCAAGACGATTACTAGAGCAGTTGTTGCGCACCTCGTTGATACCAATCATACTGTCAACCTGGCCTAATCGTTTCGTCTGATTTTCCGAGTCAAAGGCATTCACTCAAAAGCTATCAGATGCCGAATCTTGGCCACGGTTGAGGCGATCGGAATTCAATTGAATAATCCACCTTTGTGCGCACAAAAGCGCTTTGTTCAAGCGTTGAAGTTGCCATGGCCAAACATCCACACCACGACTGATCAAAATACCATGGTTCCAGTTACGTCATAATGGTGACATAATCGTATCAAAACGTCGTCTCCGTGTGTGCTTATGACATGTCTGACCTTACTTAAACTTGCTATTTGTTTTCTTCGCTTTGCCATGACAAATCTGTCTAATATAAATGTTATGTATTTGGCCTGATGACGAATTACCGAAAACGAGCTTGTTGACTACACCAATTTTCTGATGAGTACTTTGAGAAATTTTATTCACAGAGACTTGTTGCGAAATGGTTAATCTTTCGCCGCTTCATACTATTACCCTAGGTTGTGCCCTACATTTGAGCAGAGACCGTATTATTGGAATATGCACCACTGATGGCAGCTCCGCTGAAGGATACGGACTGTTTTCGTATTGATTTGTTCGCCGAACTTGGCATTTAGGTTGCATACGTTTCATCACCAAGCGAGGTGACATCATCAGTGTGTGAGTGTTTCAGCGTATAGTTTTGAATGTGGCATTTGGTGAAGTTGGATCGATGCCTGCTCTTATATAGCAGAGTGGGTTGGCCTACTGGTCTGAATTCTGATTGGTCCCTTTCTGTCGTGCTTGGCCTGACCCACCATTGGTTGATTTTGTCGAAATTGAGCTTTGACCTGATGTCCGGTTGGTTGTTCCCTGGAGTCCTTGGGCTGGAGTCTGACTGGCTGCTCTCTGTCGTTTGGGCTTACCGGTATTTGGACTTGATGACGTTTACGTCTCCTCAAATTTTCGGTGCGCATTGGTTCATAGATTTTGTCTAGTTTGATGTGTTTGTTTATTGAACCGGTTGATGAGTACCATGCTTCGAGAAATTCTCTTGCATGTTTGGTATTCGCCTGAGTAAGGATTTCTGCAGTGTTCAAGTTGAAGGCGTGTCCAGTCTCGTCCTCGTGGGTGGAGATCAAGGAAAATTGATCGTACCTCTTGATGGCCAGTTCGTGTTCATGCATTCGTGTTGATACTTTCCGTCCGGTTTGGTTGATGTAGTGTTGTCTGCAGTCATGGTATTTGATTTTGTGAACGACGTTTCTTTTGTCGACGGGTTTGGATTGTTCTTTTGGTTTTGGTGGTATCCTTCGCAATGTTGCTGTTGGCTTGTGCGCAAGGGTGATACCGTGTGTTCTCAGTAGTCTTGCGGTCATTTCTGATACGGTTTTGATGTATGGTAGTGCAATTCGTTTTGTTGGTGGCTCAGCGGTGTTGGACTCTCTGTTTTTTGTAAAAGCCTCCGTCTGATGAAATTTCGTGGGTATCCGTTGCGAACAAATACTCGGTATAGGTAGTTTTCTTCCCTTCTCTGGAGCTCTGCGGTGCTGCATTGTGTTTCAGCCCGTTTGAACAGAGTTCGAATGCAGCTCCTTTTATGGCAGACTGTGTGGTTGCTGTCGAAACTAAGGGGTTGGTCCACGTGTGTTTCTCTCCGATAAACTGAGGTCTCCAGTGTTCCATCAGGTTTGCGGTTGATTAGTAAATCCAGGAACGGTAGTTGTTTGTCGGTCATCATCTCCATCGTGAATTTATTATCGTTGAAAATGTTTTTCAGCAGTCTGTATGTATCTTCAATCAACGAGCGTTTAAGAAATATGAATGTATCGTCAACATATCGTACCCAGAGTTTCGGTTAGATCGTTGGTAGCGCGATATTCTCTAATCTCCGCATGATCGCCTCTGCGATAAATTCGGATATGGGCGAACCCAGTGGATCTCCTTTAAGTTGTCCGTAGATTTGGTCACTGAATTTGAAGTTCGTCGAAAAACACATGCTCTCCAGTTTCACTTATTCCTTTGGTCGGGGATTTTCTTCTCACAGCTTTCGCAGTGTCTCTTTGGCCAGGGTGAGCTCAGCGGCCAAATTGTAAATCGGTGGGCCGGTTCAAACGGGCTGAAACACAATGCAGCACCGCAGAGCTCCAGAGAAGGGAAGAAAACTACCTATACCGAGTATTTGTTCGCAACGGATACCCACGAAATTTCATCAGACGGAGGCTTTTACAAAAAACAGAGAGTCCAACACCGCTGAGCCACCAACAAAACGAATTGCACTACCATACATCAAAACCGTATCAGAAATGACCGCAAGACTACTGAGAACACACGGTATCACCCTTGCGCACAAGCCAACAGCAACATTGCGAAGGATACCACCAAAACCAAAAGAACAATCCAAACCCGTCGACAAAAGAAACGTCGTTCACAAAATCAAATACCATGACTGCAGACAACACTACATCAACCAAACCGGACGGAAAGTATCAACACGAATGCATGAACACGAACTGGCCATCAAGAGGTACGATCAATTTTCCTTGATCTCCACCCACGAGGACGAGACTGGACACGCCTTCAACTTGAACACTGCAGAAATCCTTACTCAGGCGAATACCAAACATGCAAGAGAATTTCTCGAAGCATGGTACTCATCAACCGGTTCAATAAACAAACACATCAAACTAGACAAAATCTATGAACCAATGCGCACCGAAAATTTGAGGAGACGTAAACGTCATCAAGTCCAAATACCGGTAAGCCCAAACGACAGAGAGCAGCCAGTCAGACTCCAGCCCAAGGACTCCAGGGAACAACCAACCGGACATCAGGTCAAAGCTCAATTTCGACAAAATCAACCAATGGTGGGTCAGGCCAAGCACGACAGAAAGGGACCAATCAGAATTCAGACCAGTAGGCCAACCCACTCTGCTATATAAGAGCAGGCATCGATCCAACTTCACCAAATGCCACATTCAAAACTATACGCTGAAACACTCACACACTGATGATGTCACCTCGCTTGGTGATGAAACGTATGCAACCTAAATGCCAAGCTTGGCCAACATATTATTACCAAAACCATTAACCCGAGCTACGAACAACTCCATCACTGTTACCAACCATCAGATGCGGTCTGTGTATCAGATCTCTCTAGTTTTTCCGAAATCCGAAACAGGTGTATGCCGGTGCAAGATTTTGTGATAAACAAGCTCGTTGAGAAAGAATTGTGTTCTGAGTAACCAGTTGGAATTTCATAGAAGATCGAATAGAAGGTCCTTGTTCAGCAAGGCTGAGGGGGCATGTGTGTAGATTGACGTGAATGTCTTCTCACCTAGTCCGTCATATAGATCTCATGCCTGAGTTTCAAGGTAGTTCTAATGGGGGAGTATATACGCCACTTAGTTATCAGTGTGAGCTTGTAAATCAAGGCTCAAAGCTTCAATAGCTCCATGTAAAATGTGAAGCTTTGCGTGGCCAATTCATTAGACGACAAACAATAGAAGCTGTCCTACCCGGTTTATTATTGTAAGAGTCGAACTAGGACAGCTGTCGAGAATTGTGTGCAACTGCCTACATCAGGCAGCAGGAATATTCAGGCAACGGTTTAGAAGGCCTCATTAAATTATTCAAATTGTCACCAGGGACGTGTTTAAAGGTCAAGGGCTCGCCATGGCAAACTTCGAAAGCCTGAAGCGTTTAGCCAATCAGACGAAGGGGTATTAGTTAACGTTGTTTCACCTGGACCATACATCTGAGTTAAATTGATCAATCGACATCCCGAGTACTTTCGATACACTGCCTCGCCTTGTGACGCAGAAATAGGCTGGGGTAGCTGACTATCTCATGAACACTGGTCGGTAGCCCTATTTCATCTACCTGCTCGGATTCATACAGAGGCGTATTCTGGTTTCTAGTAACCTGTACGGTGGATTCATGGCTGGATAAGTACAGGGCTCCACAACCAGAAAGGTAATGAAGCGCTTGAAGTGCTTTACCGATATCATATAAGACCTCCGCGCGACTGTCCTAATTAGGTCCTGCACACTGAACTGAAGATGGGCCATTCACTGTTGGATGTGCCCGGCCCGCGGCTACACAACTAACCACAGGCTTCATACATGTCACGTAGGAGTCAATTTTTTGGAACTTTTGATCCATATCCATTTGATTTTCGGCGAATCACTGATAGATACATTTTCACCCACTTCTTTGTCTAAGGTCTCGAAGAAAAGCCTATTTTCTTATCGATCATTCAGCCCGAAGTGAACAAAACAGAAAGTAATCCAAGATTCTTTCTCGGACCTTTCTTAGACAGAAGTTTTTCTTTCATACGATTATTGGCCATCGACACAGCGTTCGTTCTGAGGTTGCTGACATTGCTGTTAAAGATAGTTTCAAAACGATGTATCGACCGGAATGAGCCCCGGAATAGCCCAAGAAGATGCAGGCGCACTTCACTGGGCTATCGGTGACAACGAAACGAACGAATGCAACGGGGTAGTTAGGGAGTCCTATCAAGTAACAGTGATCAAACAGTTCGACTAACATAAAGGGTTCAAGAGGACTACCGCAATATCTCGAATTGCCAGTATCCGGGAAGCAGTGATACTTCAGATTTACCGTGGACGGCTGAAGCGTGGTCTGATCTGGGACGATGTTCGGAATACAGCGGGGCAAAAAATTGGGTGAGAGATCCGTGTAGTGCCGACAGGCGACTGCGCCGCAGGCAGAAGAGCAGACTGGCGTGCGTGCACACAAGTTATATTTTATTGCAAGGTCATTTTAGTCAATTTGAACAACATGTAAATGTGACGGCAAAACGTCGTTCTACAAGACTGGAGCATCATTACTAGTCAAAAACAAAAACTCCACAGCACTGCTCGTTTTTCTCACTTGAAAATCTATGGAACTAATCTTAATATGTTCTCGGTGTTTGCTACAATGTCAAAGAGAAGTAAAGCACCCTGTTTTCATTTGTTGCCGCTCAGGTTAGTGGACACCCTTTTGATACTGAGCAAGGAAAACCGAATGAATCAGGTTGTCTCATGCCTCTTTCACTACCCGCCGAATGGTTTAATGAAAACTTCCAAACACCCTCCCACGCAAAGGAATTTGACGGGGACGCAGAGTTCCCAGGTGGCGGCACCCAGAACGCTGATCAAACGCCCGGTAGGGTCGCTAACGTACGCACAGGCGGTGATGTCGCACCCACAGCCTCGAAGAATGGTCGTCAGAACAACTCGGAAGAACAGACTGAGTCCAGCCCCACCACCCTCCTAATTCCTGGGCCTTCTTTCCCAGGCTCTTTCTCGCACCATCCTTTCTATTTTCTCGCGAAATCCAACGAGGAAGGAGCTTTCAGATGCATGTATACCAACTGTCTGAGTCTGTTTAATAAATTACCAGAAATCAGACAGTTAATTCATGACACCCAACCCCACATGTTCGCCTTCACGGAGACCTGGCTTACGGGTGATATCAGTGACAGTGAACTGAGTGTTCCGGGGTATTCTGTTTATCGGGCCGACTCTGCCCGAGGGAGAATGGGGGGTTCTGCGATTTTTATTCAGCAATGTCTCCCGACACCCACGATTATTGGTGGCTTCCAGTCCTCTGATAAATGTGACGCTCTTTGGCTTCGACTACCACTGCGCGGCCAAGACTCACTCCTAGTGGGGGTTATTTATCGTTCTCCTTCATCAGACGCTCCCGACGACAACACCCTTCTGGTAAGCCTGGAAAACTTCCTAGGCCTACAACGCTTTACACATCTGCTTATTATGGGTGATTTTAACGCACCCAAGATAAACTGGGCATCAGTTTCTCACCAGGACTGTGAAAGCGGATTCTCGACTTCCTTATCAACGCTGATACGTCGGAAGGCGTGGACACAGCACGTCACCGCCCCGACGCGCCACCGTTTTGGTCAGATTCCCTCTTTGCTCGACTTAGTTATCACTAATGAGAGCCACCTGGTAGACAGAGTGATCATCAAGCCACCACTTGGACACAGTGACCACTCTCTGTTAGCCTTTGACCTTATCTGTTACTGGTTACAACAACCAGCAAAAAGATTCACCGTTCGAAACTTTAATCAAGCAGATTTTAACGGCCTGAGAACCTACCTAGGTTCACTTCTTCTTGACTTGGACTCCGTGGACCAGAACTACCACACGTTTCACAGCGCAATTCAAAAAGCAGACGACTTATTTATACCGCGCAAACTGTGCATTTTCTCTTATCGGCCACCCCTTCCACGCAGGATACGTCGTCTTCTCGATAACCGTTCCCAATTATTCGCGAAGCATAAGCTTACTGGAAACTCAGAGGACCTAAGCGCGTTCCACATTGTCCGAAACAGGTGTAGGCGGGAAATCCGCGAACACACCAAACTCGTACAAGAGAAGATCCTCATAAGAGCCCGCGGGAACAAAAACTTCTTATTCAAGCATATGCGGCGACTAAGAAAGAACAAACCTTCAGCTCTTTCTTTACGACTACCCAACGGGGAGACTTCATCTGACTCCCTAGTTGTGGCCGAGTTATTCAGGGAGTACTTCTCGGCAATCTATAACGTCGTATCCCCGAGCTGGCATCCTGTACTACCGTTGCAGAAGTTCAGGCAACCACTCGTGACCGCTGAGTTTTCTGTGCTAGATGTCGAAGACCTTTTACTCAAGGTTAATCCATACGGTGCAATGGGTCCTGACATGATCCATCCCAGAATACTCAAGGAAGCAGCTGTTAGTTTGGCTGAACCCCTTTATAAGCTGTTCAAGCAAACACTCCAGACTAGCATCCTCCCTAGCGCATGGAAAGAGGCGATGGTCACACCCATATTTAAAGTGGGTGACCGGCACTCTCCGGCTAGTTATCGGCCAATCAGCCTCACTAGCATCCCGTGCAAAATAATGGAGCGCCTACTAAAGCGCGCCATACTCAATCACTTCTTATCAAATAATCTTTTTTCTTCCACACAGCATGGCTTCCTTCCTAATCGGTCATGCATAACAAACATGCTTATTTTCATGGATAGTCTGACGGAGGCCAAAGACAATGGCCTCATCTCTGATGCCATCTTCTTTGATTTTGCCAAGGCTTTTGACCGTGTCCCACACGGCCCCCTGAAACACAAACTGGAAGCCTACGGTATTCAAGGAGAGGTTCTTCGCTGGATTGCCTCTTTTCTTGATAATAGAACGTTTAGGGTCAAGACCGGAGCAGACCTTTCGTCTCCCTCTTTCATTTCTGCGGGAGTTCCCCAAGGGTCAGTTCTAGGTCCTTTGTTATTCCTCATTTACATCAACGACCTTCCAAGCAACATTTCCAGCAGCGTCCTCTTATATGCGGACGACCTAAAAATCTGGAATGCCACTGATCCCAGCGCACTACAAATTGATCTTGACGCGATCAAGCGCTGGTCGGACGATTGGAGTCTCCCACTAAATGACAATAAATGTGCTCACATGTCACTCGGTGGAGATTCTGGCAATGCCTTCATGATTCATAGCGCATCTGGCACAGTAGATATCATGAGAATCGACCTGAAGAAAGATCTGGGCATCTGGTTGTCATCTAACTTGTCCTTCACGTATCACCATGAGATGGCGGCAAAAAAGGGATTTGCCGCTCTTATGATGATTAGGCGCACTTTCCCCCGCATGGACAAGAACGCTTTTCAAACGCTTTACGGGACTTATATAAGACCGCTCCTCGAGTATGCCAATCAGGTCGTGTATACCGGCCTGCAGAGAGACATATTAGCTGTTGAGCGTGTCCAGCGCGCGGCCACCAAGATGGTCGCGGGCCTGAGTAATGTTACTTACGAGTCTCGACTTGAAATTCTTGACCTTTACCCACTTGAATTTCGAAGACTTCGCGGGGATTTAATACTCACACACTTCTTCTTTAGAGTAGGTCTTGTAGAACAGTTCTTCACTGTAGCGAATGATGACGGCCGGCGAGGACATAATAGGAAGATTTTCAAGATTCGTCCTCAGACCTTTCTTAGGCAGCAGTTCTTTTCTTACAGGGTTATTAACTATTGGAACAGCCTTCCTTCTGAGGTCGTTAGCAGCGCTTCTAGGGATCGTTTTAAAGCTTTGCTTGATTCTCATTTATCTAAACTTGCATTATTCGAATAATCTTACTTTGTTCTTGGTATTCACTGTAATCCCCAAGAGCGGTGCTACACCCTGTTTTCATTGATCGCCTTTCAGATCAATAGCAGCCGGCTGACACTGAGCAAGGAAAACCGACTGGATCCGGGAACCTTGGGTCGTTGCCCCGAACCCGTGTATCAATCGCTGAAATCGTTGACCAAATATGTGTTATTGCTTCTGTTCGACGTTTTTGCGACGACTGTCCTCAACTAGAGATTGTCCACAGGCCATATTAATCATCTTGTACCACCCGGAAGCGGGATAACAACGAGTCGGAGGTTTATCTAGATCTGCAAGAAACCTTTGAAACCAATGAGTAGCTGAATCACTTGACGTGACCTTCGAAGGTCACCTCTTGACCCTCAACACGCAGTCGGGTCTTGGTGGTCTCTGGGTCTGCCACTTCCTGGTCGCTCTCAAACATGTCGGCGAAAACACATTCCCACGTCATAAGTCCCTTCAAGAGTTTTGTTGCCGGTGGTTTTGGCGGTGTCTGTTGCGTGGCCGTCGGTCATCCTTTGGATACGATTAAAGTAAGTGATTTCATCCGACCATTGAACCCATTTGATAATCCCAGGTGAGATTACAAACGATGCCACATGTAGGCCCAGGAGAGACCCCTCTTTACAGTGGTACATGGGATTGTACTCGGAAGACTGTCGCAGCAGACGGCGTGCTGGGACTGTATAAAGGAATGGGGGCGCCAATCGTTGGAGTGGCACCAATATTTGCTATTTGCTTTTTTGGTTTTAACTGTGGCAAAAAAATATTTGCTGAAGACCCGATGCATTTAAGGTGGTTGCACATCGTTACTTTCTTTATACCTATAGGAAACACGAGATTCTTCTGGCTGGAATGTTTTCTGGAATATTCACCACCGCAATCATGGCACCTGGAGAAAGAATAAAATGTCTGTTGCAGGTTAGTGTGATTCGCGAATAGCGTGCAATGGATGTTATGGTAATTTCCTTGTTTTCAAAACCGTCCATCTGATTTCTGAAGTTTAACACCCCATAACCTGTGTGAATTTAAGGACGTTGGCTGTAGTCCCATGGTCGGCCCGTGAGCATGTAGCGACTATAATAAATGATATTTTGATAGTCGCATCTATAATAAATGATATTTTGATAGTCGCATTCATCTGTACAGATGAATGCGCTAGTCGCTACAAGCGTACTAAGTTTTTCAAAACGCATGGTTCACGTTGCTTTAGACCTGAAGCGAATGTATATTAACCACAACGGTCTGATAAGCCTCTTACACTGTCGTGTGTTGTGTTGTGCTGTTATGTTTGCCGTTATATCCAGATGTGCCCCAGTCCTCTGGCAATCATCATCATCATCATAGACAGCAATACATCAGTGGTTCACACTAATGCTTAACTGCCACACAACCATGAAGAAAAATCAAACCCTACATAGGGAGATAGAAGGGAAAAAGAAGGGGACGGGAAGGAACCTAACTACTGAAAATGACTACGTCTATATTCAAACATTCAACATCAAGTTACCTACACCTTGCAAACAAACAACCGAGCTGCAAATGAGAGTAAGGCGTCATCAGCAAGACAGCTTTACGGCTTTCACTGCCCCGCGTCATTAAATGCACTCACTTCACAGACAACTCGGAGAAACAACGACAAAATTCACGCCACTGAGCTCCATTAGCCGCCATCTCACCTAGAGTCTCCAGTCACCGACTCTGTGAGTCGCGAGGACCCCAGCCCGGGAGACGAACATAACCCACAGTGGCCAACCCCTTCGTGAACGACTTCATTTCCATACACCAGGTCATTATTTGTTCACCTCGCACCTTACACCAGTAGTTCGCAGTGTTAGCGAACAGTGCTCGGCGTGGAAGACGACTAGCTGGCATCCTTAATACATGACCTAACCATCTAAGCCTGTGTAAACGTAGAGATTGGACAAGAGAACTCGTCTGACAATCACTACCAAACACCCGCTTCCTAACCTCCTCGTTACTTACGCGCTGATGCCACCCGATACGAGCGATTGAACGCAGACATCGGTGGTCAAATACTTGAAGACGGTTCACGTCTTCTACCCTGAGCGGCCAGGTTTCGCTGCCGT
>QNGE01001403.1:62465-106830 GCA_008508345.1 Paragonimus westermani | reverse complement strand
GTCGTTCCGTTCTTACTTTTGCTGAGCAATGACTGGCTGTTAAGAAACTGACTTTACCATCGGTAAAGCATAAGTACGAAACCAGCTTAGGAAGCTGTCTCAGTAGTTCTCACTCCGAAAATCCTAATATCTGCTGGAGCGGGATCTCACAGGCCATTCGGGAAGTAGGTACTGCAGTATGCGGCAGGGGGGGTTCGTGGGTTGAACCTGCATTGAGTTTTGGAGAATTCCATTAAGTTGTTAGATGTTGGAAGTAACATTCCTCCTGGCATTTCATATAATAAGTCTAGGAGAGATATCCGTAGGAAGCTGGGGCGTATCCTAAAGGCTGATCGTGAGACCTGGTTGATGGGGAAAGATGTGGAAATGGAGACTGCTTTTACTTCAGGGAACACTGGCAGACTCTTCGAGCTCATCCGTGCTACTGGTCTCAGACGACCGTCTATCAGTGTGGCTATCAGCCAGAAGTATGGCACACTCATTTGTAATAAGTCCAGAATGTTGGAGCGATCGGCGGGACAATAAGGGTCAGTTTATCTGGTCTCCTACTTCTACTGTGTTGCCGCCACATACTTGTAATTTAGCACCCTGGTTGGTAGATTCGGAGCCATTCATTAGGACTGAGGTCCGCAATTGCATTTCGGCTCTCAAACGTAATAAGGCTGTTTTCCCAGATGATATCGAGCCGGCACTTCTCAAAGAAGGTGTGGAGGCGTTGGTAGAGGTCTTGACAATTTTTAAGGCCTTTTTGGATGACGGAGGCCATCCCTTCACGCCGGGGGCACTCGATAATACTATCTATGTTCAACGAAAGTATCCGGGACTCCTGCAAAACCGCGGAGGAATTAGTTTGACCCGAGTCATTGCCAAGATTCTGGTATCCATTGTAATTCATCGACTCACTGCAGCACGGAAGGCAAACATTAGAGAAGAACAGGTGAGGTTTCGCCCTGGGCGAGGATGTATTGATCACATTTTTACTTTCCATCAAATTCGGGAGTAGTGGCCGACAATTGCCGTGTTTCTCGACTGTAAAGATGCGTTCGATTCAATGGATCGATCCACACTGTTAAATTTGGTTAAAAGTAAGGGTACACCGACGAAGTGTGTGAGCACATTGTTGGCGCTTTATTCGCATACTTCAGCTCAGGTTAGGGTTTACGGTGAACTGTCTGACAGTTTCAACATCATGAGTGGCGTACGTCAGTGTTGTCCACTTTCAAAATTTTTGTTTAGTTGTGTGATGGATGACATGATGGAGGATTGTCTGTGGCACTCACAAGATGCTGGTGTGGACCTCTTACTTGGTGAAAGACTGACTGGTCTTGATTATGCTGACGACGAGGTGTTGCTGTTTGACACTTTCGAAACAACACAAACAATGTTAGACGCTGTTTTGCGTTGTGCTAAGCATTTTGGAACTCGCTTTGCAATCCCAAAATGCGAAGTTGTTCTGGAGGATTGCTGTGATTACGTGAATTTACTGTTAACTAATGCAGTCATGGAGGTTGTTGACCGGGTTATGTGCCTGGGAAGCTGCATGAATGTCGTCGGTGGAGGTGGAGGGAATGAACTAGAAGTTTGTATCTGTATGGCTGGGGCGGTGTTTGGTAATCTGGGGCACCTCTGGCGACAGATAGTTATCTCTCTGATGCGTAAGGGTCGTGTATATGAGACATCAGTGAGGGCTGTATTACTTTGTGGCAGCGAAACTAGACGGTTCATAGTAGAGGACGTGAACCGTCTGGAGGTATTTGCCCACCGATGTCAGCGTTCAATCGCTCGTATCGGATGGCGCCAGCGAGTTAGTAGCGAGAAGATTAGGGAGCGGGTGTCTGGTCATGATTGTCGGACGAGTTCTTTTGTTCCCTCTGCATTTTCACCGACAGATTGTTAGGTCATGTATTAAGGATACCAGCTAGTCGTCTTTGTCGACACTGCAGCTGACTAGCGCATGGCGCGAGGTGAACAGATGATAACTTGGCTTAGAGAGATGAAACCGTTGACGAAAAGGTTGGTCACTGTTGGTCGGGGTCGCCTCCCAGGCTGAGGATCTCGTGACTCCCAGAGTCAGTGGCCGGAGACGCTAGGTGAGATGGCGGCCAGTCGAACTCAGTGGCTTGATTGTTGTCGTTATTTGGCCGAGTTGTCTGTGAAGTTAGTGCAATTAATGACGCGGGGCAGTGAAAGCCGTAAGAAAGCCGTCTTGTTGATTACGCCTTACTTTCACTTACAGCCCGGTTAGTTTGCCCTCAAGGAGCAGGCACTTTGATATTGAATATTCGAAGGTGGGCAAAGCTATTTTCGGTCGTGAGGTCCCCTCCCGTCCCCTTTTGTTCCTTCTTCCTGTGCAGGGTTAGCTTTTTTCCTCCGTGGTTGTGTGGCAGTTAGGCATCAATGAGACCCACTAATGTATTGCTGGCTTTTGTGATGTTTATGGTGCTTGGAAGACTTTGGTGAATCTTCTGTTATACGGATATTCTCAACTCTTTTCAACATACTTGTTCGTCAAAAGTAAGGACTCATTTAATTGAGTTGAAGCACAGTGACAGTCAAACCTCCAAATTTTTCCATCAAAAGCATCTGGACGTCGGCACCTTAAGGCAAACGAAAGCGGTGTTGTTTCTTTTTGCGGATATGGAATCCGTCCCTCCCAAACAAATCTAGTTGTTCGACACAGTTGGCATGCGTGTACATGCAATTAGCACCTTAGCTCATAACCACTACTGTGTGTGGTTTGTCTAACAAAAACTCCGTTTGAATTTATGTCGACCCCCTTCGTCATTTTCGACAACGACTTCTGCTGGCGGCGAGAATAATACGGTTCATAAACGCTTACGGGGGCAAGTTACGAAAAGCCGAAAGAATGATCGAGAAGCCTGGTCGGTTTTATGCGCTTCAGAAGTGAGGAAGCGGTGTTATCTCCCGGTGATCGCCGAAAGCTCTTCAAATTTATTTGATCCGCGGGCAACAAAAGACTGTTTTAATGAGACGGTCAGTAAGGGGAACCATGGTTCAACATGGAATTTATCGGGGCACCTGTAACGTTCGACAGAGCAGTTTCTACTGCAATTCAACCAGTCGTGAGCAGAATTCCTTGCCTTAGCCACTTGCGCTCTCTAGGCAGGAACTACTGATCCGTCGTTAAAAATATAATTTTTTAAGGCACTTTAACTTCTTTATTACGACAGTGCCTTCGACCAAGATGGCGGTAATATAGCCACTAAGGTGCGGACGGATCTGATTCGTGAAGTGTGGTCTCAGTGATCTATTCTCTAAGCCTGGTGCAGAACTGCTGTTTGTCGATTACTGACTTTTTGATAATCACTGTCCACGCGTGATTGCTGTATATTATGAAATCTTCCTCTGAACAGCGAGACTGTCAAATATCTGATCTTCAGGGACATCAACCTCAACATATCTTTACTGAACACGCTCTTGAGCTTTCGCTGTTCTGGTGGATATTTTGTCAGCAGGCTGATGAGATGATATTCAAGTGAATGAAGCGATCGAAAATCTCGACCAGCCTGCCTACTATGGCAAAAATCAAACCAGTTTCAACTCAGTCGTGTAACGGTGGTACATTTTGAAGGTGCAAAGTGCACAGCACACAGACCAGTCACCTCGTTTAATCGGCTCAGCATGGTATGCATGTTCTGTGCAAAAGAACCAAGTAAAGCAGTCGGCTTACCACTTGATAGAAGTTCCACCCTGAGATATCCGGAACTTTCGGGTGCTGTTTTTAGAACACCGTGCATCATAAGGTTGAGAAGGAAGTGGACGGCACTGTTAGACTTCAGTTGGCTTTGAGAACACAAATAATTACGCACTCCTCACTCAGGGCGGGCATACAATGGCTTCAGTGAATTGATACACTTCGGTGGGACTCCCCTGAAACATGTGGATTCATTGAACACCCCACTCAATCTCACGTGTATGCGAGGAAGGGAGATTGGAATTGACCACACGTTGGGCCCACCCAACTGTCTCTGTTTCCTGGGTTTCTTAGCGCCTACTCCTGTATTTGGTTTTGCGTTGTGTATAACATAACACCACACCTAATTCCCTCTGTCAAGGTCACTTCGAACAAATGCCACTTTGTTCGGAGGATGACGATAAAAACTGTGACGAGTCAGTGCGTGTTTAAATTGAAAACAGACCTTCATATAGGATGTTCATTGAATGTATTCTTGTTGACGAGCAAACCCAGATACATACTCTGAAACTGCATCTGGACTTACTGGCGAACGCGACTGAGATCTACCGTAAGTCAGCACAAATCAGGAAATTGTGGAGAAGTACCAAAGATTACTGTCTTTTCTGGGGCAAATCCTTGTTTCAGCTAGTCATATCTTTTGAGATTGCTAACAAAGAATTGTTAATTTTGAACACTCCCGATATTTATGGATATGTATATAGGTATATGCATAAACAGTGGTTACCCTGTTAATCCCAGTGAATGGCTTTCATGGTTAAATTAACCTCACAAAACTGTCGGACCAATAGCGTGGTGGTTACCACTGTTGTTTCGTGGAACCGTGAATCGGAGTTCACATCTCAGTCGTTGATAGGATGTGCACTATTGCTAAACCTTTACACTGGTAGCGCTCGAGTCTAATACTTCTTTTTTAATTGGGTTGATGGAAAGGTTAATCTGAATGTGAAAGCTGTAGACGTATGCGTCGTGTTCAGCTTGCCTCTACGGTATCTATTGGCTAGTCGCTAAACTACTAAAGACTCAGAAATTGTCCCGATATTTTAAGTAATGTGAACGTTGATTGCTTTTTGATATAAAATCTTTAGACCTTTTTTCGACACATGCAGCTTAATTGATTACCTACCTTGACCGCACTGAAAAACGCAGATGTGTGATGACAGTTTGTATTAGTTTTAGTTCCTGGTTATCTCCTGTATCATCAGCGACCAGCAGTGCTTACGCTCAGTCTTTTCGTTGTTCTTTACGATAAGCAACTCCAAGATGTTTTATGGCGTATGGATTAACCACTACCTGCTAAAGACATATTTTTTCGGGACTCGGAATTCGAATGTTCGTCGAGTATGAGTGTCGATCATACCTTCCACGACTTAGTAGTATTATCGCTCTGGTAATATTTAATATGGGGCTGTTCACTTTGACAGTAGGTGTTTTCTTGTTCTAGACTCAAAGTGGCTCCCATGCTCCACCGAAATACAAAGGACCGGTTGATGTTATCCGGCAACTCTACCGTGAAGGCGGTGTCCGAAGTCTCTTTAGAGGAACGGCTGCGACCCTATTACGAGGTGGGTTGAATTCAAACAGACATTCTATGTTATTGTGCGCATTTTGTGCGCACATTTCCGCGTAGTCCGCTTCAGAATCATTCCTTTTCTGTTAGCCTCATGGTATTTTCGGATTTGCACATATTTTGCCATTTTCACCACCAACTTATGAGTGTTCGTGTTTGCAGATGCATCTCCCTTGAACTGGTTGTTTGTTAGCGTGGGAGAAGAACATACTGGAACGAAACACTACCTGCATTTTGTGACCGACTCATTTTGAGCATGACACATTGGCAATGACTGACCACCAATGGCACTGTCACGAGTACAAACCACGATCGCCTCAAATGCCCCGATCTAAGTTCAATCGGTCTGACATTATCCGTTCCACTTGCTGGACAATTTATCCCATGGTAACGTGGAGCCAAAACTACCTTCAATTAAATGAGTTTGACTCACAGTCTGCTCCAAACCGGTCACTGTGACTAACATAGTAGTCACTTCATTAATATTCTTCCAAAGTATGTACGGCCGTTTTGTTGGTTCATTTTTCTGAGGTAGTGAGACTACGGTTCCAACGAAACTGATTATACGCAAAGACTGCTGGACTTTGGAATCTCCTCATAGCTGCGCTTGATAGATTTAGAAACGGTGATTGAAAGTTTATATCTTTCAGAACCACCGATTAACAAGCCGTCGTTGTGAGCGCTTATTTTCCCCTATGCCAAGGAAACGAACTTTTTGATAGAATGGATAATATTATAGAACGGCGTCAGCTCAGAGTCTGTTGGCTAGCTTCCCCCTATTGCGCATGATACATTCAGTACTGTTCCGCTATGCCTGTCAACACCTCAATGATCTCGGCCAATGTGGTGTGCCTTAACTTACCTTGACGATAACCACGGGAGCTCGAAGCTGTAACGATCAGTATCTTGAATCTGTTAGTGGACAAGTGTTCAGGACAGATGGGGGCAGATCTTATTAAGCCGAGCGTTTGGTCGTCATTATATCAGAAGACTTCTCCGGGGCTCTCTGAAGGCTGAATGAAGGTTCTTCTTGCGCATCACAACTTGCACAGTTATGGCGGCATCCATTACTAGCTTACAGTTTACGTGTTCGGGCTGAAAATAATTCCAAAGTACACCGTCTTAAGCGATACCTATCAGTTAGCCGTAATTTTCGATATGCACACGATCGACTTAGCGATTGTCGCCTCTTATTAAGTGGTGAATTAATATCGTATATTCTGCCGTACAAACGCTGTTTTAAAGTGTGAGGTTAATAACTCGTTGCCGGCTATTTTCTTCGTCTATCTCACATTCGGTGGAGTCTCTATATCAGTTCAGATGCTGTACACTTGCAGGAATAGTTCAGAACCCACTCTGCCCCCACGTTGCTTGATGATTTGGTTTTCATAAGGTATAGCGTCATAGGTAGTGCGCATTTATTGAGCGAAATTCACCGGAGGCACGATGATTTCCGTGGTTGCTGCCACTGTCCAGGTTTACGTACCCATTTACCCTCGATCGCACATTCCACAATATCGAAACTTGAATGTGACTTACTTGCTGGTTATTTCTACTCGTGGTATCTTCCCTGATCTACAGACTCCACTAAGTCTGGGGTCAATTACAAAACCAATTCGAAAGTGAGTCATCTTTTAACCAAATTTACTTCCTTTAAACCTTATTCATTTCTGATGTTTCCCGAGCTAATATGTCGTTCGCCTCATCCAACACAGATGTTCCTGCTTCCGGAGCCTATTTCCTGAGCTACGAATGGATTAAAGAAGTACTCCGAAAATCCTCTGATTCGTAAGTATGGTCAACCTCTGACCTATGCGACCGTTTTTAATCTGTAAGACACGGTATTGAAAAGCGCGTTTGCTGTTACGCAGGTTTTTGACCCAAATTTCCCACGAGCGGCTTCAGTAGTTTCAGTGTTCTGATGCGAGGACATCTTGCCTGAGATTTAACCTGGGAAGTATGATGTGTCACAACGCTCGCCCTTACATTTTACGGGGCCACCTTTTCCATTTCCTCCTCGTGTTCCTTTTCACTTACACGTGACTTAGTAATATAACATCAATCAGCTGAAAGTTTCCATCTCTTTCACAGTGCATCCAAGCTTTCGGTATCTCAACATTTGACAGAAAATATGCAAACTTTTGGAGCTGCCGTCTTTTGATAGCTTTTTATATGCGATTATCAACAGAGTTTGTTCCTTAGGATTACCAAAAGATCGCTTTCCATCTTTGGTATGATTTCGCAGAAGCGCGTATTGAGAGAGCTGATGCTATTAACATTCCCTGGCCTTCTTGCTGCTGGAAAAGCTTTCAACCTTCTGAACACTACTTGACATTGCAGTCCATGGTGGAACTAGTTTTCCACCTGTCGTGTAGAGATACTGAGTAGATAAAGACCACCTGATATCCTCCAAGGTAACATTGTGTATGTTCCGACTGCACGTGTGTGTTGTGGCTGATTATTAACGGCGGAAATGAGGTGTTGTGAGATAAGGCGGAAATGATGTGGAGAGCCAAGCATCGTAAGTGACGAAACATACAAAGTTACTGCAACCTTTACAAAGATTATTTAGCAATATAAAAATGACTGATGAGAAGTTGAGCAGATTTCGCAATTTAGAAGATACCCAATTGCAAAAAATCTGGACTTCGGCTGGATTCGAACCCGCGACAGAAACAGCATGCCCAAACGTGAGTTACGAAGCTGCTCAGGAAGCTCAGAAATCCCACATTTGAACCTAGTTACCCATCCAGTTGAGCATCTGCCGCGTTTGGACATGTTCTTTCTGTCGGTGGTTCGAACCCAACCGAAGTCCATATTTTTCACAGTCGAGTCTCTTCTAAATATACGAATGGGTGCGGTGACATCAAACAGTCGATGTTAAGCTCACTAACGGCACGAAACTACCACAAAAGCTTAATGTCGGTCGGTCTTGGATTACTTACCTTGCTACCAGATAGAACTGGGCTTCTCTTGTCGACCCAACGGGAGCACCAGGCGTTTCCAGCCTGTTCAAACGTGTTTCGAATGTAATCGCCTCTCGTCTGTCAGCTCCCTTTGCACAAAGGAGTGTACTTCATAGTTGCAAATGTAACTGATATTAACTGTTTTGCATTTTTCGTGGTTGGTACAGTTCCTATTTTGTTACGTGTTTGTCTGCCGTTGATACACAGCTGGCGCAAACGATTTTTTTTACTAAACATTTTACAACCTCATTTCATTTTTGCCTAAAGACGTTAAGTATGTGACCGTTATATAATCCGAGGCGCTTGTTTGGCAAAGTGGATTTATTTTTGAGTTTACCAAGACATTGAAAATCTGCGGCATCACTTGTGTTAATCAACTGATTAATACACATTTCACGACTTTAGTGTGCGTATGCGGCAGTTTCCTTCTGTAGGGACCAATGTCGCGACCGGCTGAAAGTCGTCTCTTTTGATGGAAGGACAGCCCAAGCCACGTGTCGACTGTACAAAAACCACATTTCATTATTTTGAAAAAGGCGAAGGCTCGTGCATTTTTACTGGTATATAGACCCAGTTTCTCTGCGCACTGCTTCACCTACGGTGAACTAACTAGCCGGTTCGTGTTAAAATCCCCATTTGTCCGATACTTCTCATCGGAGAATTTGTCATGGCGGAATCACTGATTGAATGTGATAAATGAAAGGAGGCCAGAATAACGCACAACTGTATGCTTCACGTAATTAACTTGTGTGGGAATCGAGTGGCGTCTGCAATCCAACACTGATTTGTGATTTTAGCCCTAACTGCGTCACAGGATTAATATTTGTTCGCTTGAAACAGACAAGATAATGACACTGACGGCGCGAACGATCTGATCAACTGCATCGCCTAAGCTGTAGTCCGGCTTTCAAAGAATAAGTTTGCGTTGATGAACCCCGGTCTCTTCATGCTGTTTTATTTGGTGGTGGTTTCGTTAAAGTCCTAAACTTATGTAAAGTTTCGTAAAACTGGACGAAGGTGATCTGTCTTTGAGAGTAGCTCTTTTTGAAGTAATCCAGGGTGGAGCTACTGTGTTTGTTTTCCCGGCAAGTAGTCGGGAACTGGCTGCGATGAGTTGAACACTACTCATAGTTTATCACCACTTTCCCTTTCAAACTGACTTTTCCTGCCAGTTCCATTCAAGACGAGCTTCGCTTACTAATTAAAAACATTTCGTGTCGTTGTTTCCACCGGGTATTGAACTCCGCTCCCCTCTGTTAACTACTGCCCCACTGGCCCTACAGCGGGCGTAGTCGAATTACTACTATCCATTCTTCCGCAACCACTTCTGAGTAATGTTAAGTTATTTTCTCCAATGTTCAGTGCAAGTTATTGCATCCACACAACATCGAGTCTGCAGAAACCCGTTTGTGTTGTGTTAGTCTTGGCGCCATTTGGATGTAGGGCCTTTTGGGGGGATGTTTCTATCACTGATATTGTGTTCAGTCCACACCTCCGATTGTTTATAATGAGCGTCCAATTTTTAGAGACGTAGTGTGTGCGTGGAGCGTTCATCTTGAACGACAGCTACCCATCAGTCGTTGACACTAATGCATAACCGTTATACAACTATGATATGATGAAAAACAATGTACATTGAGAAATAATACGACAGAGGATGAAGCTTTAATAAGCCTCTGTATAGTCTCAAGTTGTTATCAGATTATCACGTTGCAAACAAACAAACAGATTACAAGTGAGAGTAGAACGACATTTGTAACTTGCTGTCTGGATAGCACACAAACAATTATGCAGGTTTTGTTATATTTTGTAGCTCACTGCGATCCTTACTTCAACATGACCGGGCAATTCTGTCTTGTCCTCATGAACGACCCTGTGAAAGACCAGTATTATTTAAATGTGTTCCTCTGCTGTAATCGTACATATGTGTTTCAGGAACGATGCACTTCCACTCATGTGTCGGTTTTTTGACCTTAGGAACGTTCGGGCATTATTGATTTCAGTGTCCACCAAATATCTTGTCTTGAGAGTTGAAAAATACAGGTGTGATTGTGGGCAGATGAACATGAGTGGACTGAGCTGTCCAAATCATTTCGGCCTATTCCCGGTCGACTATACAGCGGGAGATGATTGACTCGAAAGACTACCTAGCACCAATGGTTTAACAGTAATAGGATATAGCGTTTTTTGGTGGGCCCATACAGGGTCAACAACCCCAGTGCTTGGCTCTCTTAGTAGCTCGGGGATGACGTCGCCCCGAGGAGGAGCAAGTGAGAATTTGGTGTCATCACTACATGCAGTAGCTGCGTGCGGTAACTAATATATCCTCTTCAGTAATACTAAAGGCTTTCCCACGATTGTCGCGATCAAACATTGGGTAGTCGGCTTGCTGTTTGCGTGAGAATACCTTTCCTAACTCTCTTTGCAGTGATAGAAAAATGCTTCGCCATGTACTCGCGAAACTGTCTCTACCCATTGCTCCTACTCAATCTATTACGTGGTCGTAACTGCTTTCCGTTTGACTGCTCCCCTTTGGCCCGTCCGGTGTGGTCACATATTTAATTACTTCTTAGTCAATATTAATTCTCTGAATCAGCACAGTACACAAGTTTGATGTTCACGAGGAGTTTGCAAAGATTTCAGCAGTACTCTGTGAACACCGACCCCTGACACTGAATTGGTTGATCAGGGCGCGTTTTTCGTGCGTTATTCCACCGCTTGATTTATAGCACTGCGATTGCGTAACCCAGCGAATTGCTTGTTTAACGTTTCATATTCAAGCAGTGACTCAGTAGGCACTCATCCTTGAATAGTTGAAGGAGAGCTGCTATCAGAAAGCCTTTGATTTGTTGAATGTTTTGTGGACTCAGGTTGTCTCCTCTTAAGTGTTTATGCTGTGTGGAGAATTGACTGAATGTCATTTATTTCTCTAAACTGAGCGTTTGTCTGAGATCTGTTTAGGTTACCATATACGTGTATTAACGATTTGCCATATTTCACAGGCCCTTCTGAACCATCTTGATGATGGTGATTGTAATCAGACCAGTCGAGGACTGCTGCCTGACGCTTCGTAGCGTGCTAGAAATCTGTCATGGACACGCTGGGAACATCATTATCGCAAGTTTCCCTCTTACTGTCTAGCTGACGTAAGCCACTATGGCAGACAGAAGCCGGGTTAATTAATGCATTTGCACACACACGATCGTCTTTCCATCTGACCATCATTGCATTTCGAGTCTACTTCGATCATTTGGTGTACATATTACGCTCATGAGGAATTTTGCACGCACAAACATTTTTCGACATTTTGTGGGCAAATTTGGGTAATTGTGCGGGTTGATTGGTGATCACTTCACACACGATTGGTGGTGCTACATTTAAAGACACTGTGTTGACTATCATCACTGTGGCATGTACCGATAATCACCTTTGTGTGCATGTTTGCATGTGAACGTGCATAATACCCCCACCCTCATCCTATCGATTTGACCTGTCGATCCGTTTTCCGCTGCAGTAAGTGATGTTTACATTAAATTTACTCCACACAGTACATTACAGTACTGTTGGTAACACCAGCTTTTTCATACAAACATCAATTGAAAGTTAGTTTGTTCCTGTGTACTGCATAGGGTTTTTACAGATTTTAGCTTGTTATTCTAAATGGTGATACATCTGTGATTGCTGCCCAAAGTAACTGCCATACCACCATTAAAATCCCGATTTACAGAAAAAAATGGATTGAAGGACTGGTCTTTCTTTGTTTACAAACATGCCTTGTTCAGTATGAGAAAACTTTAGAGCCTGATCGTTTTCTACGTAACCTGTTTGACACAGGGCGTTGCGTATGACCTATCAGTTGGTTGCTTTTGTTTAATAATTCATTTTGTTTCTGTTTCTTACCTCCATACTATCGTCGTAACATGCCTTTTTCTTCACACTAAATCGTTTTGATCATCTAGGTTGCCTGTTAACTCAGCGACTGCTCGAAACAACACCTATAGCACAGAAATTATTGTGGCATTTTTCTACGACATTCTCGCTGTATCTTGACAGTGCATCGTCTAAGTTCCACATCTTTTCGGGTTGTTCAAATAGTTACCAGTACTAATTTCGTGGGCCTTTTTTCGTCCTCATGCGTTTAAGTAATTGCGAGTTAGTCTCAGCACCAGTTTCTTGCAGTAACAGAAGCAACCAAGTTAGAATGTTTTTCAATAATACCATGTTGCTGATTTCGTGCTACTAAAACGATTGGGTGTCAAGTTAGTGGTACGCTTTATGAGCCCCTGACAGTGAATTTTCAGCCCGACCAGGATGATTTTTTTAAACCACACTTCTATCCAGCATTTCCAGTCACCACTGAGTTTTTCGTTATTACGTTCTCTGTTACGCTGTTTTCTGAATTACTGAGCTTCAAAAACATGTATGCCGAAAGTGGCCAGACGAATCATTGTGACCGTTTGACTTACAGCTGTAACTGGATGGTTTAGGGGTAGGACCTTGTCGACCTGCTTTGTGTACAATCAGTTTAATTCTCATGGGTTATTCACTCGACTACTGCAACATTTTTGATCGAGGGTATCACATACCAGCTCATCATTTGCAGTTGTACACAACAGCATAGTGGACGTTGCGGCCTATTTAACTGAACGCTACTCTACTAATGGAATTCGGATGCTCGGAATACAGGGACAGTGTATAACTGAGAAGATTTTGGGTAGTTGAATCAACCTTCTTATGAGGAATATTGAGTGTTGTTTTCCCCTATTTGTCTGTTGTCCATACTCACACGTCTTCTCTTGACGGGCCGTTTCGTTGCGATAATTCAGTCATGCCGGGTATGGGGCCGTTAATGTGCTAATCGGAAGGCTGGCTTCAAATACGCGTAAGCTTGAGTTCATCTCCCAGCTACGCACAGACGATGCTCTAGTCAAGGTGTAGTGTCTCTTTCCTACGAGGTTCAACCGGACGGTCTATCCGAATTAGAACGCTGTCACCAACTGTGTTCCTTGTTTCGTATATTTTTGTCAAAATCCATGATTGTTCAGCGGTACCGAAAAACGTTAATCAGCTGATTAACTGAACTAATTATTTCAACTGAGAATCCTGATTACTGGCCATTGGTTGGGGTCATCAGGACTGTCAAGGAAAGATCCCCTTTCTCGATGAGCTGAGGTTGTGAACTCATAAACTGTTGCGCTAACTCTGTCGTGCCTAATATGAGGGTTACCGAAAGGTCGACCCAAGTGCAAAGGCTGAGGTTGCACGTATGTGTTAAGTTTACATTCAACACATAATTTCGTAGCCATGTTGGTTCATACCGTCTTAGTGAACTGTCAGCAGTAGAAGGTTTGTCATTGGTTTATGAGCTGTGCCCTCATGCTGTCTGTGGACCATAACCAAGTAACAGCGCAGTTACTTCGCAGATATTTAGGTTATTCAGAATGAACATCGTGGTTACCATGGTGTACGAAATTTCTCTGATGTTATGGTGTTAAGTAACTTGTTCAGTATCACAATGCGTTTAATTAAACCCGAGCCCATTGCGGCTCAAATTTCCTTAGTATACCAGTATTTAAGTGTAACACCACTCTGCATTATCTTGCACATCCCAATACAAAGTCTTAGCATTATTCAAGTGGAAACAGTCTAATCGGTTCTCGAGTTTGCTAATAAGACAGTTCTTTGTCTGACCAAACGGTCGAATCGCGGACTTCACGTATGGCTAATTTGTTTCACACTGTCAGTCATTATCATTCGTGACTGCTCAGATGACGTCACGTGTACGATACTAACTACTGTTCTTTCAGGTCATTTATGGCCAGACGACGACCTCGCAGGTCAGTTGTTCGACGCCACCCCACTTTACTCACAACAGTTAGTTAAAAAGACTTGGAAAATTTTTGTATATGATATCATTACTGTAGTACTTATTAAAAGCGGCCGCCTAAGATCATATACAGACAGACGGTCATTATTGGCTGTTAAACAGCAGGAAATGTGGGTAGCTTCTAGTGGGTTGAATATATTCATCTATGCTCAGCCTTAAGGGTACTTGGGGACAGGGTACAATTTGGCCCGCTTACTTACACATTAAGCCCTTTGATGAGAAAAGGTGAACCTACAGATTACGCGATAAGTAACACTGAGATGCACGATTGGCACAACCATGATGCACAAGACAAGAAACGCGCAGAACGCCCAGTGACTAACAAGTTTTTGCAACCCTCCACCTCAGAAAGAAAGGAACAGAACTTGCCTTCAAAAACACTTTACTGTCTGCTCTACCAAAGACGCTATAAACGACGACCCAAACTGCATCTGTAGGTTTGATAGGGCTTGGAGGCTGAGTTGCACAATAGACCATTCAGATGCGAGCACCAGAAATCGGAATTACAACAACAACAACAACAACAACTTTTTCGGCAAGGTGAACGATTTTTCGGAGAACTTGTAGGTGCACAGTGTCAGTGCTGTTTAACCACTTCATTTGACACAAAGGACTGTAAGTCTTTCTTGCTAAGAAGTACATAATTCGTCTAACATTGGTGCTTAATTACGAATTAAAAAGACACGGTCAGCCAAGTTAAAAATTTATTTTAAAAAGGTTTGCATGCGTTGATTGCCTCTTTTAACCTTGTGATTTCTGCCGTCTTTCACATTTGACAGCAATTTGGGATGCATTTTCAGGGATAACAGGAACCTGTCAGCAACTTTGAGTACGCCGTGTAAACGTCTTACACAGAGTAATTCTCACACGCAACATCCCCATCATAGTTTGCTTCATCATCCTCAATTGTGTATCTGTTGGTTATGCCATATTCTCGTACGCAAACAATATGCGTTATGTTACAAACCGAAATCTGCGTAAGCTTACTTCGTTATCAATCCATTTCATCTGCAGCTGGATGGGTGTCTTCTGAGTGCGCTCCTTTCCCGCACCACACTTTCCAAAACACACTTCAACGGTGTCAATACATGGGTAATTTCATGGTTGTTGAAGCTAGTCAATAGTGTCTAGTGTATGTACCTGACGGAATACGCGACGAAAACCTTTCATTATTTCGTTTACTCACCTCAATCACGACATGACACCCAAGAATCCTTCGATAAGCCATCTCTAATTACTTATTCCAACATTCCGGAATTGTCGCTTTTATTTTGCGTTTGGGTATAAGAACATCAACTCTACCTTACTGAGCAGTGAATACGGATAACTCTCGAATTTGTTGAAAAGTGACGCATTTTTCTTATTTTTAGTGAAAACATCACTTAGTGTGTGCAACCTATGTTCTCAAAATACTACCAGGCATCCGCATTCCTCATTTGGATGCCTATGCATCAGTTATTTGACCTATGCGCAGTCGCTTGAGGCATTTTAGCTGTTGCCGAATCCCGGTGACTGGTAAAATTAGTCTTTCGCGGATCCACCACAATGTACGAGCACTATACGCCCGTAGCCCGTTACATGCTTGTCTTATGGATGAGAAGCTGCTTTCGAGAATCGTGGAGGGAAGCCGCTTCATCGCAGTTGAGTAGATAACGAAGTCAATAGTTATAGTGGAATGTTATTCACAATTAATCACGGCTTTTGCATTTCCGTAGACCTTTCCATACAGTTCCTTTCAAAATGAATCACTGTACATGAATTCCACTCTTGTAACACCTTGTCACTAGTATATATGGTTGCCGGAATTTCCTAGTTCTGCATGATGTGTTGTCTCATGAAAGCGTGATTGGATTTCAAATCCCGGTGGTGACAACGATGTGCATTACTGACACATTCTGGTATGAGGTAGACTCGAGTGTAATGTCTCTTTTCGAACGGGGCTGATTGGAAAACCCTGTTAGAATGTAAAACTGCAGTCATTCGCGAGTGCTTCTCAGTTCTTAATAACCAAAATCCCTTACTGCGTGCCAAAAACCAATGGTCTTAGATCTGTAACTTCAGTATGTCGTCTGTTCGCTTAGAATGAGAACAGTTTCGGAAGCCGATAAATGTTTGAGGCTTACAGAAACCACCTGCACTCTTTTTCGTTTGCTTCTCGAGATATGCATTACCGTTAGCAATTGAATGTGCAGCTATCTTGAGTCTCATTTGCCCACTACTGGTCGATCCCCGTGTTCTTTTCAAGAGTATTTAAAGTGGACTTGTACACTCCAAGACTTCAGACAATATGCCACCCTGACGAAAGTGCATAATTCGAATTTTTCTGTCTGAAGACAGCAGTGTATGCTTTCGTGTAATAGCGTATGATGTCTGTTAGCATATATGCAGTCGAAAGTGGCTTTCGGTTTACCGAGGTGTTAGTTTCACTGGTCACAGCTTACCCGACTGGTTACCGTCAGTATATTTAGCCGTTCCAATGCAACAGGTTCGACAGGGTGCTTGAATTCCACCGGAGACGTGCACTCATTAGGCTTAGCTTAGGCTACTGGGCACCACTCGTTAATGTTATACGGAAACACAAACTGATGGCCTACGAACTCTAATCAGTTCTCAGCGATCTCCGGGTCCAAACTAACAGTACACTCAGCTATCACGTTTCCACCTAAACCAGACACCGGCCAATATATATATATATATATATATATAATATTTGAAACAGTCGACTCGCTTCATTAGTTTGAANTATATATATATATATATATATATATATATATATATATATATATATATATATATGAAACAGTCGACTCGCTTCATTAGTTTGAACATAGCATCGGAAGACAAACAATGGTAGGTATCATGTATTCCTTTATTTTAATTATACTTGGCTTATGCTTTCAGCATTTCTCTGCAAGTTCGCATCTTCCCAAAGGAGTTCATTTTTTATCTCTGAGAGATTTTAGTTTCTCTTCCCACTAGCCCTTCTTCCTCCTAACTAGACTACAAAGGCCTCTACTCACGTGCGAATAGTACCGAAGGTAGTGCAGTTCAAGACACATGATGACGTCTGTACGCTTGTTTCCTTTGGTTCCGAGCGGCTGTTGGGCTGATCCGCAAAGGGTTGCTGCCAACCGTATGCGTATCCCACTGTAAATTTTGATACGTAATCTTACGAAGAGTTAGCGTCATTTTGTTGGTGATCGTGACTACTGTGGTTGACTAGTATGTATGTCATACTTGAACTAGTTGTCAATTCATTACTAATTCGATCTCAAACATCCAGTAGTACACTATGTCTTTACACCTGTTTAACATCCGACTTCAACTTTCTCTTATCTTCCGTTTGTTCACTCGTAAATTGTTGAATGTATTGTCAAACATTCTGTTTTATACCCGCCTACGTTTGCAACAAATGGGCTTTCTAGTTTAGAACCCGATCATTCAAATGGTTCCGCACACTAACAAAGCATCCATTATTCCTTGGAATTGTGAAATCCCGTGATTGTTGTTGAAGTCTCACCCTTGTCTTCAGAGGTGCGTGCGTTTGTTATGTTTGCAAATATGAACTAGTAGTTTTCTGCAACTTTTGTGAACTGATTTGTACCAGCCGCTCGTTTCATTGCATTATCTTCCTCTGTAGTTGTTATTCTGTTAATGCGTTTCACATCGTCGGCACGCAACCGACGAGATTTGTACCGCCTTATCGTTGTTGACTGACTCTTCGGAGTATATGCACTTAGACGTCTCGCTTTTCTGAAGTAATGCTTACCACATAGCGTTCATATCTAACTGTCATGCTGCTATGTTGTGACAAGACGGCAACCAAACTGTATCAGTAAATCAACTCAGCGGATCTGCCTTCTTATCCTAGTCACCTTGACTTCGTTTCGTTCTCACGAAAGTACATAAATCATGCAATAATGCACTGATCAACAACACCTGCTCATTTTCGTGAACGTTGAAGTACTCACTTTTGTACGGAACATCCACCCTTTTGGTGCACTAAAACTGTATGAATTTTCAGCCTCATCAGCTCTCTGGCTGGCTCCCTCATACCTGTGGTCCGTTAGTCCTGATGTAGTTCCTTTTAATTAATAACAACACACAACCGTTTATTCTTCGTATTGGTTATTCTTTGTTGGTCCTTGTTCTGCTGTGATAACGCTTAACTAGTTACGTCGCTGTTTGCCGTTTAGGCGCCCGTGACGATTGTTTTGTGTTGCAGAGTAATCGTTTATAGGTCTATAGCAACCATTTAAAGTCAGATTGACACTGGTTGTTTTATTACATAGGGTTTTTCCGCTGTACCTTATCGTTTACTTACGGGAGCACTGACCATTATGTTGTAGCATCCAAAGTCAACAAAGTGAATATTTACAACGCTGCACTACTTTGTGTTACGGCGGAAGTCTCAAGTTCCAAACCGTCTCTGTCGTTCGACATGGGAAACTTACGGACATAGATCGTGGGGTTCTCGAGCATGTGACTTTTTAGCACTAGATCTAAGGAGCAAACGTCTTCAACCTCATTCATAAGACTAGCAGTGATTACCTACCCAACTGGGCTATGACTGTGCCAATCTGCAGATGGAAGGCTTCCAATGTTAGTTTTTGAATGTGAGATTACCGTCGTAAGCCATAGTGGTGTGTTATGTATACACGCGTTTTACATTTCCACAATGCTGACCTTGAATGCAACAATATGTATTGATTAACACTGCAGTATGCACCCGGTAAGATGCGGCGAAATCCACTAGGTGGTAAATCTTACAGCGCACCACTCTCGTTTTAGGTGGCTGATGATAGTGATAGGTTGTTCTTACATTCTCTTGAATGACACGAATTACGGTAGTTGTCGAGATTTGTAGAATGCCTTATATTCTTTAGTGCATCGATACAAACGCTGCTTTGCCCTTGCACATTAAACTACAGCACTTTGCCGACGTTTCTGGTGTTCATGCTCTAGAGCAATATGTACCGGAACTTCTTTTTGTTAGTGAAACTGCTCACGACTCTAAAGAATGCTTTGAACGACCACGCTGCGATCTCCTGAATTTGTAAGCTCGATCCTCCAAAGTTTGAATCCACAAGCCTCGGCTAATTTGGCTGATTACCGCACCGTTTGTGGTCTGGAGGTTTCAGATTTGTGTCAGGTCCTACTGTGTTAGATTATCAAATCGGAGTTGCAAGTATTCCACCTCTCGGTCGAATATCTCAACATGGGGAGGTACATCCAAAAATCCACAGCAAGTGGATTGGGAACAGTATGAGCGACCGGATGAACCGTCGCTCAACTGAATCGGACCAACGGACGAGACATTGCAGGGAAAATAGAATGGATGAACAGATCGGGGGCACGGTTATCTAACACACTCGGAGGAATATCTCGACACGGTCATAGAACACGATTAAAGCCCATAGTGGTTGGATTACGGACAACACGAGCTACCGGCCAAGACATCGCCGAGCGAGATCGGAACAATGAACGAGGAATGGCAGGTGGAACCCCCCCCCTACAAAAGGCGTCGGTCACACATACAAACCGGACAGAAGTGCACACGACCTGCGAAAGGAAACCGGGGATGTTGTGGACCGGAATTCTGACTCATAAACTCGAGTGTGCGTGTAGCATGGCAACCACCGAGTTAGACAATAAGGATTATGTTTTATTAGACGCCTTTTCGTTACACTATCATACTCAAATAGGCTTGAGCTTTTTTGCGTATTTAAATTGAAGGGAGCACTATGTCTATGTGTAAGGTTTTAATGCACCCGTTGAAGCCTCATTTCATGGGATTGGAACTTCCCCTGAACATCCTCGTATTTGCAACGAGCGACCTGATCAGTGTGCGTACGGCATTGATGTTAAGAAACTGTTTGTTTTGATTGCTGCCAATGTTGTTTCCTTTTATTTTTGTGTTCCGTTTCCTTCGGCTTTCAGTGATCTGACTTCATTCTGTGAGTATGTCTATTGGTTGCCGTTCGCGGTTTTGTTCCTTCCGTATTGGTAGTCCCCTGGAAATTTTTCCCGTTTGTCTTTTACTTTAGCGCTGATCAACTGAGTGTTGGTAAAACTCTGTTCGCCGGCGGGGTGGCTGGCATTTTTAATTGGCTTGTGGCCATTCCACCGGACGTCCTGAAATCGCGCTATCAGAGTGGTAGGTCACCCTATGGTATACATAATTCTGCCCCCACCCTGTCGGTCTGTTTTTTTATATCATCATTTGTCTGTGTGTGGTAGTTTAGCGAATCTACTCTCAGCACCGGTTTGTACCGGAAACGCTGTCCACCACAGTTTTCATTGTTATTAACCATCGTGAGGTTATTATAACCTTCCGTTCTTATCGCTGATTTGTTTGTTTTTCTCAAGTTTTGTCATACTGTTACTCGTGTTTCCTGTAGGAAGTAGATTGGTGCACCATCGGGCAACTGACACACCTACTCCAAAGCTCTGGACCAGTAGTCACTGGTTTCTTCAAATTCGTTTTAATGGCGCCTAGTTAACACGACCCATGCACTCGTGCATATATTCGGCAGATATTTTTTTTATACTAAACTTATTTTTCAAGACATGAAATTTCGTTGTGCATCTTTGGAAGTGAACATTCATCCTTTACGCAGTCACGTCTCCAGCAGACAAACGGAACAGATGTCCAGTTAATTTCCAGTCCATTTTCAGCTGTCCGAATTGAATGTGACTAGACATTGTGTCATATACTAGATATCAAAAAGCCCATGAACGTAGTTAGGTACTTGCAGGGGGCCGTCACCAGACCTAATTACAGGTAAGGATGAAGAATTAGCAAGGTAGATATAAAGGGTTTAGTTTTATCAGACAATATTTAAAGTAATGTAGACTACCACATTCACTCAGGTTGGGACGAGAAATGCTGCTGCAGCTAGCCAGTCACATTGCGAATGTGAAGAAGCTTTTGAACTGTTTGTTTTAAAGACTAGAAAACTTTTGCATGACAATACAATCAGTAGAGGAGTGTGTGCACCAAGTGAACGAAGTATCAAGCTCCGCGAGGGCTTGATGGATTGAATACGCGACTCGGACTCGTAATGTTCACTTGGATTTCCATTCGGAGGTTCAAGCCGCAATACCTTCGGTCACGAATAAATGTACAAACGACTGCGTATTGTTAAGTAAGGCTAATTCGAGATGTGTAGACCCATGTTTTGGAAAGATCACGGTATCGTGCAGAACGAGAGCACCATACCTTCTTTAATAGACGGAATGATCCACATTTTGAGTGTTGAATCCTCCCATGTGAGCGCCTCCTCGTTCGGTGTCATAATGCCATAAGGTTTTCTGCAACACGATAGCATCCAGTTGGACATATTTACGAAGTTGGTTAATGGCATTCCACTTGATCGTGCTACTGAGTGAAGATCGGATGTTTTCGTTGGTAAGCATAAGTACTCCTCTTAATTCTTCGTTTTCAAAATGCAGCCCACCATCTTACAATATATTTGTTGACGTTTTCTTTCCATCTTTGACACAACTGACTAACTTTCCTCTTAATTGGTTTGTCCCAAATCTCGGTGGTCATGGCTGCATCCTGGTATTATTTTATCCAACTACTGATGGGGATTAAATAACTCAAACTTTGAAGGTCATAACAATTCTCTAAGGATCATGCTGGTGTACAACATCAAAAGAAGCATGGAAACTTAGGTACATTCGAATTTGAAAGCACTGCTAATGTTGGAGAATAACGCATCAGTCTGATTTGTTTCACTCCTTTCTGTACAGCCCCTGAAGGGCGTTACCCAAAAGGAATCCGTTCAGTTTTTACCGAAATGATCGCGAAAGAAGGATTTTTTGCTCTGTACAAGGGGGTAACGCCGGTTCTCCTTCGGGCGTTCCCTGCAAATGCAGTAAGTATTAGGAAGTGACGTGATCTTTGTTTAACTTCACGCTAACTCAACTGGATTGTCGTCTTTGGTCACCGCATGTGTGGTCTTTATTTATCCAATCTTTGCGTTTTTTGTGAGCTCCGTTTGGTTCACTTCCAGTGAGCCCTCCGAATATTAACAAATTATGCAGAATGGCGAACTAACAAGAGTCCACTTTGGTCCTGGTTTTAAGGGAAGCGAGCTCACCGCGGATTTAAAAAAGTGACAGAAGTGGCACCGTTAGCGTTAATGTGTCATTATTTACTATGTTAGTTCGTGCCTCGCAAATGAGTACATGGCCCCTCTTAGCGATATTAACATGTCATCACCATTGCTAATAGACGAAGGTTTCGCCAGTCAATACCACGGTGAAACACTCAAACTGTGGAACTTGATCCTTGTTAGCCACCATTAGTTCACAATGGTTGTGTTCCATATTACGACAATTATGCGTTCGCGAGGATGTTGAACTCACAGTCTCACAAGAAAAACTCTTGCTGTCCAGGAGCCATATGTGTATGGTGAGAGATTTTTTAAGATGCGTGACATTACTTTTGCTAACAGTGAATGACATTTGTGTCGAGTCAAACTCGATGTTCTGCTGAAATGTTTCCAAAGCTTCGTATGCAGCTGAATGAATAGCCAAGGATATTTCTTCAAGTACACCTCCGATAGCGTAGAGCGTGTCCAGACTATTTTCCTCTGGTGCACTTACCTTATGTGTGACTATTACTTCACGCATCACCACTTTTGAGGTCTACAAGCTCTCCTCGCCAGTAATTTTGTGGTAGACAAAGATGAAATCTGGACGTATTGGTTAGCCGTGTCAAAGAAGTTGCTCACTCCTTTCTCTGAGTTTTAAAATTCACTCACGGTAGCAGGTAAGTGTAATATGATTCCAGAGTACTAAACGACTTCAAATGCTTTTTAGCTGTCTGGCAGATTACGGAACCATCAGTGGCCTTCATTCATTCATTCACTCATTCCTAACAATCTTAGCCTGACAAAAAGTTCCTGCGGCTCAAACCGACGCTCACCGCATAGTTATGTGAGATATTCAAAAAGCAATTGACCCAGAAAGAATAAAAGTGGTTAAAGCAAGCCTAAACAACAGAACTAAAAAAGTTCTGGATGCATACACACCGTTAACTGCAACATCTCGGACTGCTCCTGTAGCCAACGCTTTAAGTGAACACGGAGTTTCCAACAGGGCAGGTGATACCTGCTCATTTTATTTAACGAAATAGTCTTCTTCTCTCATGACTATATCATTCTTTAACTGCCTTGCGGTTTTGCTCATCTGTTGGATGTCTCAGTACATAACGTCCAGTGTAGAAAAATCGCTTAAACATCGTGCATAGTGTAACCTGATTATTCGATCAGATAACCGCGTAGACGAGCGTCCCGAAATACGCGCTGATTTACGGCCGCGTTGCTCACGAGGTCATTCTACTTGATGTGTGCTAGCTGGCGGAAAAGACGATTGTCAGCCACAAAGGATTTGTCTATATTTTGATCGCTAACAGGCCACGTTTCCGAACTATTGATCAGAACTCCTCACGCAAGCATTACTTAATTTTTTCAACGACAATCGAGCGTATTTGCGTTGAGAAGGGTGAATCAGGTTGAAACAGGTTGCACGTGCCTTTGCCGGCTCATTCCAGCCGACATCTCCCACAATGTTACAAGCTGACGAACTAATGTTACCCTGATGTTTGCAACGATCCACACTCTCAAACGGACTGGCTGCTATAAATAACGTGGGAATGGGGACGTTCCACACTCGGTGCAGCACTTTGGGGGCTTGAAGCATATTTCACAAATGCTGGCCTGATCATTCTGTTCGTTATGGTATGGAATGGGTAAGCATGAAAATGCTGTTCGCTTATTCGTACCGGTCAACTTAGTGCCAAGAATAACCTCAACACCAAACGCGTTAGATTCCCCAAGTACATCTTCCACAGCGTTGTCCATGACAAAATCGAACAAGGTAGGTCGGGAGCGCCTACTCTGCGAACATATTGAGAGTATAAGAAAAAACGATCAATTTGCGAGAAACCTTTTGGTCTACGAATTACCACAACTACCTATAAGCGTGCCGATGCAGTGACTTCGATGTCAAGGACGCCTTTTGCTCGGATCTAGCCGCTCTCCTCCGATCCATACATGGTTTTGCTGTAGTCGTTCTGGCCAGAGATATGAACTTTCAGGTCGACCGCCTTGATGATGTCGAGTCTTGTTTAGGTGGCGCATCGCTCAGATGATGGCGGGCGATTGTTGCAGCTGTGAGCTGAGCGTAAGTTATTCTTAGCCAGCATTGGTTTTAGGCATCGTGTGCGTCATTGTTATACTTGGCGCTCGCCTTCTCCAAATGAAGCCCGGTCTCATATAGACCACAAAACCATCAGTTATGGGTAGCGGGGTTCCATTCAAGGCTGTCGTTCGTATTGGAGTAAGTACTTGGATTCTGACCATGCATTGTACGTCGTCGTTCCGTTCTTACTTTTGCTGAGCAATGACTGGCTGTTAAGAAACTGACTTTACCATCGGTAAAGCATAAGTACGAAACCAGCTTAGGAAGCTGTCTCAGTAGTTCTCACTCCGAAAATCCTAATATCTGCTGGAGCGGGATCTCACAGGCCATTCGGGAAGTAGGTACTGCAGTATGCGGCAGGGGGGGTTCGTGGGTTGAACCTGCATTGAGTTTTGGAGAATTCCATGAAGTTGTTAGATGTTGGAAGAAACATTCCTCCTGGCAATTCATATAATAAGTCTAGGAGAGATATCCGTAGGAAGCTGGGGCGTATCCTAAAGGCTGATCGTGAGACCTGGTTGATGGGGAAAGATGTGGAAATGGAGACTGCTTTTACTTCAGGGAACACTGGCAGACTCTTCGAGCTCATCCGTGCTACTGGTCTCAGACGACCGTCTATCAGTGTGGCTATCAGCCAGAAGTATGGCACACTCATTTGTAATAAGTCCAGAATGTTGGAGCGATCGGCGGGACAATAAGGGTCAGTTTATCTGGTCTCCTACTTCTACTGTGTTGCCGCCACATACTTGTAATTTAGCACCCTGGTTGGTAGATTCGGAGCCATTCATTAGGACTGAGGTCCGCAATTGCATTTCGGCTCTCAAACGTAATAAGGCTGTTTTCCCAGATGATATCGAGCCGGCACTTCTCAAAGAAGGTGTGGAGGCGTTGGTAGAGGTCTTGACAATTTTTAAGGCCTTTTTGGATGACGGAGGCCATCCCTTCACGCCGGGGGCACTCGATAATACTATCTATGTTCAACGAAAGTATCCGGGACTCCTGCAAAACCGCGGAGGAATTAGTTTGACCCGAGTCATTGCCAAGATTCTGGTATCCATTGTAATTCATCGACTCACTGCAGCACGGAAGGCAAACATTAGAGAAGAACAGGTGAGGTTTCGCCCTGGGCGAGGATGTATTGATCACATTTTTACTTTCCATCAAATTCGGGAGTAGTGGCCGACAATTGCCGTGTTTCTCGACTGTAAAGATGCGTTCGATTCAATGGATCGATCCACACTGTTAAATTTGGTTAAAAGTAAGGGTACACCGACGAAGTGTGTGAGCACATTGTTGGCGCTTTATTCGCATACTTCAGCTCAGGTTAGGGTTTACGGTGAACTGTCTGACAGTTTCAACATCATGAGTGGCGTACGTCAGTGTTGTCCACTTTCAAAATTTTTGTTTAGTTGTGTGATGGATGACATGATGGAGGATTGTCTGTGGCACTCACAAGATGCTGGTGTGGACCTCTTACTTGGTGAAAGACTGACTGGTCTTGATTATGCTGACGACGAGGTGTTGCTGTTTGACACTTTCGAAACAACACAAACAATGTTAGACGCTGTTTTGCGTTGTGCTAAGCATTTTGGAACTCGCTTTGCAATCCCAAAATGCGAAGTTGTTCTGGAGGATTGCTGTGATTACGTGAATTTACTGTTAACTAATGCAGTCATGGAGGTTGTTGACCGGGTTATGTGCCTGGGAAGCTGCATGAATGTCGTCGGTGGAGGTGGAGGGAATGAACTAGAAGTTTGTATCTGTATGGCTGGGGCGGTGTTTGGTAATCTGGGGCACCTCTGGCGACAGATAGTTATCTCTCTGATGCGTAAGGGTCGTGTATATGAGACATCAGTGAGGGCTGTATTACTTTGTGGCAGCGAAACTAGACGGTTCATAGTAGAGGACGTGAACCGTCTGGAGGTATTTGCCCACCGATGTCAGCGTTCAATCGCTCGTATCGGATGGCGCCAGCGAGTTAGTAGCGAGAAGATTAGGGAGCGGGTGTCTGGTCATGATTGTCGGACGAGTTCTTTTGTTCCCTCTGCATTTTCACCGACAGATTTTTAGGTCATCTACTAAGGATGCCAGCTGGTTGTCCGCTACATTGAGCACTCTTTGCTGACGCTGCGGCCGACTGGCGCGTGATGAGTTGAAAATGTAACGACCTGGCTTAGAGAGATGAAATCGTACACGAATAAGTGTGCTGCTGTGGATCAGCTTCGTCTCCCGAACTGAGGAAATTTGTTAAAATGGCGGCCAATCGAGCTCACTGATGTGATTGTTGTCGTTATTTGACCGAGTTGTCTGTAAAGCGAGTGCACCTAATGACGCGGGGCAGTGAAAGCCGTATGGATGCTGTGTTGCTGATGACACCTTACTTTCACTTACACCCGGGTTATTTGTTTGCGAAGTGTAGGCATCTTTAAGCTATATGTTCGAATGTAGACTTAGCTGTTTTTAATTGTTAGGTCCGATACGGTTTCCTTCTTTCCTTTGTTTCTCTACGGGGTCCACTTCTTTCTTCATGATTTTGTGGCGGTCAGGCATCGATTTGAGCCACTTGTACATTACTGTCTATGATGATGATGGGACTGCTGCAACTGTGCGCATCCCACGATCTCTGTATTTCGTTTGCTGCATTTTAGCACTGGAAGAAGTACCATGTTAAGCAGAGACTTTCCTGTGCATCTCAGCCGTGGGCGTATGACAGTTGTGGATTGTGCCACTCTATTAAAGACAGTCGTGCTTTTTTTAGTAGCCACCTAGACATGGATGACGCTGTTGTGTGTGCCCGTTTTGTTTTGTTATTTTACCAGAGGTCATATACTCGTGCGTGCAAGATACTTAGCTGGCATTCGGACGAAGAAAGCGTCAAGAACGCTTACCAGAAAGCATTGGTGAGCAAATTACCCAATTCGATTCAGGTGAGAGAACTTGACAAACGCTGGGACGAATCGCAGCAGCTACGAAAGTTTGCTGTGAAGAGGTCTGTTACGAAGGTGCTTTACATTTGCGACAGAACTGGATTTCTGTCACGCCGTTGAAACTTATGAACAAGCGTCGCTCGATCTCATCTGACTGAATCTGATAACGACCGTCCAGTACTTAAACGCAATCTGACCGAAAGCCTGCGCAAAGACCGTGAGCGCCACTTGGTTGAACAGTCGGCAGAGATGAAACGAGCCTTTCTACCTGGGAACAGCAAAAAAGCCTCCCTTGATCCGTGGCTGTACTGGTCGTCATGTTGGTATAAGTGAGACCACGTGAAAAAATGGTTCACTTATCACCAGTCAATCGTGCCGACTTGACAGGTGGGCCGAATATTTTGGGGAACAGATCAGTTGGTCCACACCACATTATCTAGACAAGGAGGCCCGAATGGCCAATTACTCTGTTCCAGACGGTCCTCCGTCGGAAAACAGAACCTAAGCTATTGGAGTGTAACAAGGCTCCTATATCAGGTCTCTTTCCAACGATGGCGCGGAGATGTTGATACCGGAACTGGCAAAACTCTTTCATACTGTTTGAGAAACCGAGAAGATATCTCGTGACCGGTGCTTATCAACAGTAATTCCCGTTTTCAAAAAAGCAGCCTGAATTCTGTGTGACAACCACAGAAGCATCAGTCTCGTATCTGTTGCGTCCGAGTTACTCTGGTCTTTTATTAAGTCGGTTCACTAAACCCAGAGAGAGTCAGATAAGTTAAGAACAAGCGCGGTTCCGGTCCGGTCGGAGGTGCGTTGAACACGTTTTTACCTTGCGACGAATCGTGAGATATCGTCACTCTTATGGGCAGCCGACGGTCGTGAACCTTTTAGAACTAAATGCTGCTTTCGATTCGGTTTCTCGTAATATTCTCTGGAACTGTCTTCTTCGCAGTGGAGTACCTGGGAGATACGTAAATCTGTTGAGATCACTGTTTTCTCACCCTGCAACTAAGGTGAGGGTTTGTCGACGGCTCTCTCAAGCGGTTCTCCTCAGATATGCTCGATTTCTCCAGTCTCGTTCAATTTTGTCATGGTCAACATTCTGGACGGTGCGCTTGAGGAATCCGGTGATCTTGGTGTTGGGCTTCCTCCTGGAGCTAGGTTGACCGACATAGAGTACGCGGGTGGCATTGTCTTATTTAGCCCCTCTGCCGAAGACAGGCAGACCATTCTGGACAAAGTAAGTGACCAAGCTGATTTGTATGAAATGCGCTTCGCTCCTTCAAAGTGCAGCTTGCTTCTTCAAGATTAGGAATTTCCCACCCCTACCTTCTTGATCGAACTTGTGACTGTTGACAGCTTCACATATTGGGGTAGCACTACCTCGTCAGTTTGCAATTTGTTAATGAAATATCAGTGAGGATAACAAAGGCATGAATTAATTTTGCCAACCTGCGTCATTAGTGATGTTAAAAAGACGTTCGGCTGTCGCTGATCGGAATGCTTGTGCACGTTCTGTTTTGCTCTACGGTTCGGAAACGGTTTGTTCGAGACGAACATGTCATCAGACTCGCTATGTTTGACTATCGTTGTCTCCGCCACTTAGCCCCATATCAAGTAGACTGACTGTTTGAGCAACACGGCCGTTCGCCGATGCGTATTCTTGAACGCTCGGAATGCAGTATCAATTGGTCAGCTAATCGCGTCGCACAGCCTACGATGGTTGGGTCACATACTCCGCATGCCAGCTTGGCGATCACCGTACCGGACATTATAAATTGAGACCACCGACAGTTGGATAAAACCGGGTGGTGGGCGAGCGACAGTGTGTTCACGAAATATAAAGACCCTGACTGTTCCATTGAGCAAAGCGGATAAGTGTCGCCTACCTGGCTCGAGTCTCCGTGATCACTCAAATCGCTGGCTGGAAATGCTGTCCGAGATGGCAATGTGCCGCAGTCAATTGGGTACCTGCATTCCTATCACCTCTAGTTCTGCCTCGTCTCTTTTTCTTATTATTAATATTATTTATTATTTAGTAACGTTTTCTCCCAGGATATTCCATATCACCCTCGAGTTGGGCGGAGGCCGTAGCCACAGTACCTATTGGTCAGACTCAAAGCTGACGACTATGATAATGGTGATGAATGAAAAGATTAATTCCGTTGCTTTCCATTGTTCGATTAGATGTTTGTCACGATCTTTGTAAAAACTCCTCGTCAACTGATGTTTCAACTTTCGGCTGTTATGGTCACATTCAAGATCAGGTGAAGTTAAGCGACATTTGCTCATGTGGTTCATCAGTGTTACAGAAATCCATATTCGTCACAAATGCATAGCTTCTTCGGAACACACCTTTTATAGGAAACTTTCATGGCCATCGTCATTTGTCTCTGGTGCTCGTTAGGTTCTCTTCTCTGACGACTAGAACTGAGCAATTCGTTCGTCAATGCCTCTTGAGAAGCCTTTTTTGTACCCTCGTTGCTCGAAGGCTAGTTGTTTATTTTGCAACTGCAAGCGACAGCATAAAACCATGCACGAAGATGTTTTTCGAGTCCAAGTGGTTGCTCCAAAATACGCGACTGTCGTTAACAGATTGACACCATCTACGTTTGGCTGTCACTTAACTGACTTGTGCCTATGACTGGGCTTCACAAAGCTCTCTGTGCTTAACAGAATGCCTCCTTTTGTGCTGAATTGTAAAATGTAGAGATCGTAGGATGCACATATTTGCAGCAGTCTTTTACCATTTTCAATGTGTTGTACTCGGATACCACATACACCACTCAGCCATTCCTCATTCAAGGGAAGACAACTTAGCTAATTATGCGAATTACCAGCCAGTGTGATGACGTATGTTGAGACATCTTACTTGCCTACGATTTGAAACCCTTCATTTCAGTCGTTTACGCAACATGAAACGGCGTTACCAACACTTAAGTGGGATATTCGCACATCTGCCCATAGGCTGGCTGATGGATGCTTTGCCCGGTAGTAGATACATCATCCCTATTGTTTTGTGGATGATATTTACAATTATCGGCTGTCAGGAGAACTTCGAAACTTTGAGCTGTCATACCTTGTAAAATTCACCTATTCACCATATCATTTTTCATGACTATGAAAGTGGTGAATTAATCTGGAGTGCTACAGATCGACTATAGCATCGTAAAGTGGGGTTATTCATAACTTACCAAAATCTTTCCTGATGACTTCTACCTTATTGTTTTTCTCTCTCTTTCACCTCTACATTTTCGTGCGAATTTATCTGTAACAGTTGTTACAATTGATACTCTGTTCTCTACTACGTACTGCTCGCCTGTACATTCGAGTGCACGATAATTTTGAAGGTCATTTCTACTACTTGGTTATATTATGGTGTTTAGGAATAAGTTTTTACATAAAGGTGCTAGAGATCATGAACTTTTCTCTGTCTTAAACCAGTCAGCTGCGCTCTGCAATCCTTTCGAGAGTGCCCTCTGTTCTTCAACCCTGTTATCACGATGAGCCACTGGCTTTCGATCAGAGCTAGAATGTCCCTTGGTTGATCATCCTGTCCTGGTTAGAGAACTAATTTTTTCACTCCGTTCCGTTGAAAGTGTTAATCGTTGAATGCACCTGTTGAATGCATCTGTTAGCATGTGGTGCAATCTGTCCTAATCAGAAGCTTGCGTTCTGTTCACCTGCGTATGATTACGGAACCCTGCCTATTCATGAGGAAGATTATGACCGACTTTATGCTTTTGGTAGTCACAATTTACGCACGAATGTTCATTCGTATATGCATAAAGCGGCTGTTCGTCGACTCTTGGTTGTCTCAAGGCGTTTTTGTTTAGCTTCGTTGTGGGATTGTTCCTATACTCAATCCTGTCCTCAGCGAATTGATTTTGTTGCGTTCTGTTGCTTGTTCCCAGGGCTGCTTGCAGATCATATTGATTTGAGCGTCCTCAGGCCAACGATCACTTATTGAATATCACGCTTGATTGAAAATCGATCGAGCTAATCAGCTGATAATCCGAAAACTATCGGATCGCTTTTCTAATCGGTCAACTGTCGCGGTGAGCGGCGACTCGCTACAGTGCTATTTAGTCAGGTTAATGGCTGCTGATGTATGTATGCACATAACCAACGGAGCACGATTTACGCCGAATGGAGAGGTCAGAGATACATCGCTCTAATATGTCTCAACATGCGGTTGGTTCTTGCACACCATCATCAATACAAAATGTCATCCTCGCGCTGCATCAGTCAAAGGGAGACACGATTTGATTTTTCATTCTGTTTAGTCATTTCTCCATCAGTTGACCCCACAACCACTGGCTACAGTATTTCCCGCCCTTCGCGTACTGTGCCTTGTTTAAGATCCATGTCTCATCGTTAAGGGCCCTATCTAACAGTTCACATTCGCCGTTGCACCTGAACGAATGATGGCACTATTTTACCACGCTACGAGCAAGAACAGATTATTGGGGTGATCTCGATGTGTTCTGTCAGTTGATGGAGCATGTGTGATGCACAGAGCGATTTCCTGTTCAAGAGTTCTCGATTACTGGTTTCTTCTATTGGAAACCAGAGTAAGTTCGTTCACTGTCGTTCACTCCGTTCTAATATCAACAGTGTAAATCGCTTTTAAATCGGATCATGTTACTCCAAAGTGTGCACTGTTACCTCCACCGTTGGACAAACTAATGGGTCGAAACTGTCAATTCGCCTAACCGAGCTGCACCATGTGGCAATTCTATTTCTGTTGCTGCGTACCTACGACACTCTCATATAGTGATCTTGCTACTGCTGAACACAACAAAATCAAGTAACCGAGGTAGGGCTCATAACGACTGCTTCCGCTGTTCAGGAGGGCAAAACTTTCAATGTCTCAAAGCGTACAACTGTAGGCAATCTGGTGACCAGTATGGTGAATAACGAGAGGTAACCAGCAAAGTTTACTCAAACGTTCCATACTGACGAACGGGTGCAGTAATTGGACAGCATGAGCCATGCACATGTCATGTCGGTCCGCGTCCGCCAAGCGATGCCAGCCGCCGTTTATTTATTTATCCAATAGTGCGACTGATCTTGCGCATTGTCGAATAATCTGATCCGACTTTGGTGCTGGTTTAACCATTGTGTAGCTCTTGTCAACTATTTGACGATACATCGAGTTGGTTACATAATCCTGTTTAGCAGAATGAACAAAAGTAATGTGGTTTTTGATCGGAAAGACCTCCACTCGTCATACATTGTTTAGCTTGGAAGCAAATTCTTAGTTATTATGCACATTGCACCATCCGTTTACAAGTATCAAGAATATCTTATTGGAATTTAGTTCTAGCTTGTAGTGTCGTGAGAAACTGCAGCCCAACGTGATATCATACGCTCAGGTGCACCCGGTGTCAAGCAAAACACTTGAGCAATGGGAACTATTGTAGTAAGTCTCAAACGGCTTGCCAACACCGACACGACTTCTCTAAATGGGCAAATCTAAACCTCAGCTGCCTGAGCCGATTTAGTTGGTTCTGGCTAGCCTCGAAGTATCGACTTGTCACGTGGTAGCAAACACTTTTTGGTAGTTACTTTAAATCGACAAAATTTAACTCGTTCATCTTCATGACCTTGATTCGCCGTATGATCAGTTCATCCTTTTCTACCAAATGTGAGCAAATGATTATTGCATTGCGTTCGTCGCAGGTGAATGAAATGGCTCAGTACTATGCGAATCAAGTATGCAATTATTACAGTTGTTCTGTCTTTTCCCATCCTCAAAATCCTATTAACCGTTTTTGTGATTGCATGTTTTATCGTTTCATCCTCGCAAAATGTCGATTCGCACATCGTAGTCAAAACGTGATATCTTCAAGAATTTAGTTATAACTTGCTTCTTTTACTGTTAGGGTTTGCTCAAACTAACCGCTTCGTTCACTTTCGACTTTTCGCAGAGTTTCCTCACTATATGAGCGTAGAGTGATGTCTGTCTCCTTAGAGTAGATCTCAAACGCCCCGTCGTTTACGCAGTCTACTGTGGATTTTTTTAAACGGAAAACTTGCCGCCGCAATTTGATGTGTTGTGTGTCTTTATAGTTGATCATTGTGCCAGTGATTCCGTAAACTCGACGTGACCACTGTTAGGCGCAAACCACCTCAGAACACCGTGTTTTTGTAGCGGGAGGCAAATAAATGTAACTGAATAGATCTTGGTGAATGCGGGCACAACGTTGTGGTTAAAAATTTGTTTAAAAGAAACAGGCCGCGTTAGTTTCGACTGCCCGTTACATGCACCCAAAAGGTCCATTATGTCAGTAGGCGGTATTTTCTGTTTCTTAGTTCATGTATGTGTTACATTTCAGTTGTTACGTCATTCGTATGCCATTTTGCACGCGAATGCATGGGCTAGGCCGAACGAGGGCTTAGTCCTCGTATATATTCTCGTCGGTTCACTTTCTGGTCTAATATTTGCTGTCTTAACTTATGAAAATTGGTGCGCTTAGAGTGGACCTAATAACGCTTCGTTTGCTCTGAACAGTATCGAGCATTTACGATACAAATTATGTGCACCGGCCACATAGGAACAAACTAGCTAATCACCTCTATAACCACCTAAACATTGCTATCGGCCCCAGCGTGTGCGGCTGCAAAGTTGCGCCTAGTTCAAATCATTAGATAGTAAGTTCTGCGTAAGGACAAATTGAGTTCGTCTAACTATTCTGTGATTCACGTCGTATGTCACCTCGCCTGCAGCTGTAGTGACGTTTACATAAACAGAACCAGTCGGAAGCCGTCTCAACAAATAGCCGAATACGTCCCGAAGCGGTTCAAAAAACTGGTGACAATAGCTTCACTAATGACGCACTAGTTGCTTGAGACCCTGCGTCATCGGTTGCCAAACACCTCGACAATGATTCGAGCAAGCTGACCCAATTAGTTCATTCAGTCTATCGTTACGTCATCGGCTTTTTGAGAAGCAATGCCTATGGGAATTTATCGACCGACGTTATGAGCAAAAGTGGTCGAAGCAACCCATCTGGTTACCGTGGTTCTGACTACATCCTAATTGATGTAACTGTGTATCTGACCGCTGTTTGTCCTTACTTGTCTGATCTATGTAATCTACGTGATTTGCGTTTGCAACTGATGGGAGTGAGTGAAATGTTGACATATCGCAACATGTCTTTTTCTGTTCCCATTGTGTAATTCAGGGTTTTTTCAGTATGCTTATTCCTAATTGGGGGTTCCTCTTTTCTTCCAACAGGCCTGTTTTCTTGGCTACGAGGTGGCTCTGAAGTTCCTGAATTTCGCATTACCTCATTGGTGAAACGCACACGACTGTCAGTGAATACTTTGTTGTGGTTGTGACTGGTGCGGTGTTAGCACCTTTTTATACACATTCTGTTTCTCCGATCGATCGTCTGTCGGTTGAATTTTATTGTATAATTAGCATTTGTCGCTTCCGACACGCTACTCAGGTCTGCCTTATTTTTTGCTCCTTTGTCATTTGACCCAAAATGACTTATCAAACTGTTTTAATTCAAGATTCACGTAAATCTTTCAGTCTTCAATTTATTTGTCAAGCTTTCTGTTCCTCCAGTTAAGGTCACTATACCGCACTTATTGCCCAATTTGTGTTATTTATTGGACACAATCCAAACTACACATTTGTGCTGTCCGTGTAAAAATATTCTTATTTCTCTCAACTTCTTATCAATTATTACTTCTGATACAGTCGCTTTTGGTAACAACGTCATTGGCTTCGGTTATGGCCGTGGGATCGAATCCGGGTTGCCGCTGACACTCGTATGCCATATTCGGACTCAGTTACCCTCCCATCAAATGTTGTGAAGATTAACTGTTCGAACAGGTAGAATACTCCGCATCTCGGCATGCTGTTTCTGTCACAGTCCGATCGAAGCCCAGATTTCTGGCAGTTGCATCATTTCCAAATTACCAACTTTGCCACACTATTCATCAGTATGCGCCTGTATCAGTTTACGCAACCTGCGTAATTCGTCCCCCAGTGTTGCATCGTATAGTAGCCAACGCCCTATGGTGTAACCGTTGAAAGCAAGTACTTCACTTTACTGGCTTTGATGGGGGTAGTGCATTGAACCGGTTGGTGGTGGTGCCACCTAATCGTGTTCGTTTTGTATAATCAGTCCACTACAGCATCAGGACGATATGGGTTATTTGGTATTAGCACTTCGGTTGTATCTGATCAGCCGCTTGCCAAAAACCTGTTTTGCATAGCACCAACTGTTGAGAGAAATGAATGGGGAAGAGTGACCAACATATCAGGACCCGGGTGAACTGATTGGATGAGTGAGTGTCCTTAAAGTGCATAATAATCACTGTTTTTTTATCGATAGGGGTCGCTAGCAGTTTCGGCTCGTTGTTACGCAACACATTGAAAGTTTTTGTGTGGCTGATAACCTGTTGCTTGGTTGTGTTTTGTAATGAATGATCCGGGATTACCTCTTCAACTATCCGGTTGCTCTCTAGCTCGTATCGTTGACTGTCTCAACCACTCGAGGTAGTATTCGGCCATCTGCTGGCGCAAACATCCAGTCGTACTGCCAATATAGATTTCTGTGAACGGTGAAATGTCTGGGTACCGCAAAATCATCCTCCGAAAGCTGAGTGGCACTTAGGTAGTTGTGATTCCAATTGCCAAAAAGTGGGTTCAGTCGCTACGGCATTGTTACCAATGCGATCGAGGGTGTAAATGTTACAGCTGGTTGAAATTACTCACGTCCATGCGAATATAACAGCAATAGACACGAAACGGACTGTGCTGTGTAATTATTTATGAACTGTCAGGAAAGGTTACCAGACAAACGCAAAACCAGCAGGCTGTGTGTTGGCGGCATTTACGAGCAAATCAAGTACCTGTGAACCAGGCGACAGAAAAGTAGCACAATTGAAGGAGGGGGTATGGGATCAGACAATTGGACACTGGCGCGGTGGTATGTTCATTCCCTTCAGGTCAGTGCGTAAAGTGCATGGCTCAGTTTTGAAAGGTCATAGGATCCGTAGTAGGCCTGAAAAGTTTCTGGAAGGATGCGTAGTAAACCGCATCTGGATTGGGAAGAGAATCTTGCGTTCAGAACAAAATGCACAGCAAACATTAGGAAGACCATCAAGGTGAGCTTCTGTTCGTATAAAAGAATGTGTAATCCCGCTGACGAAAAACCCATTGGGGGTTTGACATCTAAGCTCAAAAAATTAAGACCCAGCTGATTTCGATAATTCTCAATTACAGAGGATTCATCAATAGGGCATGAAGCAAACCACAAAGTTCAGTCGCTTTTAATGTCACTCGTTAACAGTCACCTCTTGGATTTTGTGACCTGTCGCATGACACTTTTTGATGAAACCTCTGTAACTATCGGATTGAGAAAGAATTGTCAAAAACAGTTGTCTATCATATGACTACTTCTGTTATGATGGGATTTTTCTGACATTGCGAGATCAGGAAAGCGCTATTCCACGTCATGCGCCTCGTGCTTCTTGCAAACAGTAGGGTTAGGCAAAAACCGTTTTTCTTGAATTCCTCCTAGCCTTTTGATAGGACATGGGTGTCATTACTAGTTGCCTTCTGGTAAACATTTTTCTCAGGTCTTGTTAACACAATAAACATCTGCTACCATACGACAGCTTTCACGAGCCTAACCCAATCAGAGTGCCACAGAGACGGTGGGTTATTCACTGTCGGACGTACCGACGCGTGCACTGGAATTGGAATAACCCTCAACTCTAGAATTTTGGGACTTTCCACTGCGATATCACTACTTCGGTATGGTTGTGTCGAGTCTTGTAAAAACATAGGACTCGCCAACCACCGAGCGAGTTGGCGAGGTTCATAAGTATCCTGACCCTGCCTAACTTTTCAGAGTTTGAGACGAGAGGATGTGCTACTGCCAACCTGTAGTATAATTCGGCCTCAAATGCCCAGGAGACATCCTGACAGTTTCTCCGTTATGTGCACTGTTCGTTCCTCTCGAGCATTTTCAGCCCGGGCACAACCGTTTCTTCTAAGTATGACAGTCTTTTTTAAAGTTGTCAGCTGTCATCTCTTAAAGGTGTAGCGGTCGTTGGCTAGTGTGGTTTTCTAGGTTGCCATCTTGACGACTGCCACGTCTTCGACCAACAAACTGACCCAGAACATTAGCATCCGTGATCTCCGAATCACGCAGGATTTGGTTATGCATTCCCCGTTAGGCATGTGAATGGATGCCGTCTCATGTCCCTTATGATCTACGGTACCAAACTATATCTGATGTGTTAATGTCTTGACGGCATAAGGCTACCTATGGGATTCAGGTAGTTTCTCAATGCATTTTTGGCAAATCACAATCAGTGAGGACTAACTTTTTCTGCCTTGATGTTTTCGAATAGGACATCTGTTAAATGCGGCCATTTTCGGCTTTCACTGTATGCAGAAGCGAAAACGGCAAACGCATGCTTGATACTGACTACTTCAGATTAATCAGGATTGACTCGAGGCTGACATGCTTGCAGTGAGTGGGTTAACGGTTACCAGAAGACGAAGTACAGTTAAGCTTGAAGCGACGCAGTGTCATGTCCAATCCACTGTTCGACATGGCATAGGTTTCACCTTCTCCCAGAGCACTGGTGGTTCGAACTGGCAGTAATAGTGTGGTGGATTGCCAGGTCGGGGGTGCGAGTTTTCGAACGCTCGGCCGAATACCTCAACGTGGGGGGGAGGTACGTTCGAAAACCTGCCGCGATCGGATCAAGGACAACGTGCGCGACCGGATGAGTCATCGCTCGACTGGATCGGACCAACGGGCGAGGCAGGGCAGGCGAAATACGACAGACGGCCAGATCGGAGGCGTGGTTTTTCCAACATTTAGAGGAACATCTCGACACGATGTTGGAATACGGTCAAGGCCAACACTGGGTGGATGGCGGACAGCACGAGCAGCCGGACGAGCCATCGCGCAACGGAATCGGACAAACGGACGAGGAATGGCAAGCGAAAAACCCTCCGATAGAAGGCACCGGTCAGGCACGTAAACCGGTTAGAAGTGCACACGACGTGTGAACGGAAACCGGGGGGTGCTGCGGGTTGGAATTGCGACTTGTAAACGAGAGAGCGCGCGTTGCATGTGACTAGCGGTTTGGACAATAAAGATTGTGCTTTATTGGACGCCTTCTCGCTACAATAGGATTACGCGTCGGTTTAACCGACTTTTGGCTGGTTCTATTATTTAGGCAGCTTTTGGAGCCGAGCGCTAGATCTCACTACACCACATGGGTTTCAGATTCTACAATCCCGAACACGATGACCAATCTCAACAGATCGTGTTTTCTTCAGTGGACCGAAAAAATAAAATAGGAACATTACGTGAATGCGTGATTGCTTTTGCATGTCATAAAATGTTTTCAATACCTCTCCTGAGATCTTGGTAATTAACAAGGTGGATTTAAATCCTTTACTTCCGCCAGCTTCGCTGAAAGGCGTCGCGTACTCAGAATCGGCTTTCGATTTTACCAGAGCGGCTGCGGACGTCCTACTTGAGACCATATAAATTCTAAATTTGAAATTCGACTCTCAACGGTGAAGGACACGTTTATTCATGACTTCCACAAAGATCCTATCACCAACCATAACATGTACAGGAGATTCAAATCACATGCGCCTTTCATGAGGTTGAGTGTTATCCGATGTGTTTTCCATCCCAATGTCCACCTCAGATTGCATTGTTTGGTACTGATTTAACCCCCGTCCAAAAAACCGTCCAGGAATTCTCTGACGACGTGATACATCTACTCCAGTAGCCCTCATCGGACAACATTATGCTCATGATTATAACCCTGTTTGCGCGCCTCTTACCATTATGCAGCACTTATGAAAGGTGTTCATCGGCCTCGACCCTACCCTCCACTTTGGTTGCAAACTGTTCCTATGTACATTCAATATTCGACCGGATTGCAGCTAAAACAAGCCGGTTCCATTCTGTGGAGCACAAGCCCTTTTGCTGTTCGCTGTAACTTTTATTAGGAGTTATCAACCTATGTGGCTAGAAAATATAAGGGCAGCACTTTCTACAACGCATCCACTGCTCGATTTTCAACTGGTAATTTCAGAAAAAGCAAGGAGTGTTGCCTATCAGGATCTCCAGGGGAACCTCGGCATCTGCCTTTGCCTGCACCTCGCTAAACTGAATCAACCCTGTCTCATTACGGGTCCCAACGAGTTCTCATCTTTGGTTGAACTACCTGTTTTCAGACGAGTTTCCCTCACCTTGGCAATCAATACACTACAACGAGCTTTTCAGTTAGATGGCTAAACTAGTATGAGTGCAAGAACTCATACTTTCGCCGTGTCCCATATTCAAAGCAGCTTCCGATCAAAATGAATGAACTAATGGCCGCCATTTCTTGAACACTTCATCATGGATGACAGATTGTATTGCATGTTTTGGACGCACGAATGGTCAACACAGTCAAAATTAGCAAAAGAAGTGGGAGTTTTCAGGTGTGCTGTGTGAAGATATACTGTCCAGGTGTGCCACATATAAGCCGGAACGTTTGGTTTTTTCCCTTTCAACTGGGTCATTCAGTTTTTGCCAGGTACCTCCTCCAACCAAAGCTAACAGCAGTAGAATCGTTGCATGGGTCTAGGAAAAGATATCCAAGTGGTCAGTCTGAGAGGTGGCGGCTACGGCAGGGCAGATATACACGGCTACTCAAGGTCGAGTTACAGTGGCACCAGATGACTTGGATGGGTGGAATAATACTAGCCGTCCCAGTGGTACTGAATTACCATTTAAGGTGCAGCAGTGCGTGAGGGATTTGGGACCAAAAATACCCGTGGGACAAGAGAGTGGGGAGGCAAGTGGAAGATTCACTCCCACCGTAATGGCTTTCCAACGTAAGGAGAATGGATTGTTCAGCCTGAGGCTACAGAAGAGTAGAGGACCTTCTACAAAAAACGGGCTGTGTGCTCAGGTATAATGCCTGAACCATGGGGGTGTCCCTTGATTCAAGGAACTTAAAACAAGGGGTGGTTATGAGAAGTCCTTGTGGGTTTTGTATACCAATGTTAGTAGTATAGGGGGATAAATGGAGTGAGCTCTCAGGGGAACTAGTAGGGGTGGATGTCGTTGCGGTTGATGGGACCAGGTTACGAGAGGAAATGTCAGTAGATAATATTATTTCTCCGGGATATCCGATATACAGAGTAGATTGGCAAGATGGTAGAATGGGTGGAACATTCTGTTATTAATACCGAAACATTATGGCCAGCGCCAACAGGGGGATCTGAATGTGGGAAATGTCCCATTATTAAGCTGTTCTATGACAGACGACAGAACAGTGTTGCCGCTCCTGTACGTTTATAGACGCCCATTTTCTACTCGACTGGAGTATGAGCAACTCCTCAGTGTTGTTAGAAGGCAAACAAGCATGTCACAGCGACCCCTTATAGTAGAATATTCCAATGCTCCCGAGGTGTACTGAAGACTGATGCACGCTGCCAGTAGTACGTTTGGTGAGACATTTAGAGGGAGGAATATCCGACAGCTAAGATCGGGTGCGAAACAATCGAGTTGGGTAGATTGCCGTGGTACCAACGGCGTCAACAAAGCCTATGCCATAATTAAAGGTGATCTTATGCAAATAACTGTAGCATGCACCATTAAGACTAGTCGATATAAAGGTAAGCCCCTATGGTGGAAAATGCGCAAAAGGAAGACCTGGGCTGCACGTAAACAGTCTGGGGGACATATCAGGTCTTGTCAGTATAAGGCGGTCAGAAAGAGGTATTCTGGAGCACAAAATACATGCCGGACAGAGTTTGAAATGGATCTGGCATAGAACCGTCATAAGAAACCCAAGGTCTTCTTTGGCTGTGTACAGGTCAACGGGGCCATTAGGAGAGGGCTGAGTAACAATGTTGTCGAATCATCGCTGTAAAGGTGAGGATTTCCCGTTCGTTTTTTGAGGCGGCGCACGTTTCGGACTCTGGAAATACCACAGCGAGACTCATCATTGAAACTGCAGCAGGACTCGTGATGAAGGAAGTTGAAGTAGAAGGGAAAGTGTTTAAGGATAGATTGGACTGACTAGAAGTGAATAAGGCGATGGGGCCAGACTGTATCCATTCAGTGGTACTAAGACCTCTGATTGATGATTTGCAGGAGCCTCTCATTTCGTTGTTCAATATTACCTTCCAAAAGACCGTCATCTCAAATGACTGCAGGAGGGCAGGGGTTGTACCTATCAATAAGAGGGGTGGGAAACTACCGAAAAATTAGTCTCATATCAGTTGTCCCGAAAGAGTTGAGAAGAATTACTAAGGATATGATAGTGAAGCACCTTACTGAGGATAGGCTTCTCTCCGAAGACCAACATGGGTTCGTGAGGCATAAGTCGCCTCATTAACCTGGTTTGCTTCCTCGATGGGATCGCAGAGAAGTTGAATAGGAGAAAGGAGGTTGAGGTTTGCTGCTTGGACTTCAGGAAGACATTCGATTCGGTGAACCACCGATTGTTAATCCTCAAACTAGAGGCTTTCGGTCTTCCTTTAAGGCTGCTAGGATGGATACAAGACTCCTTGAGAATTCGCACCTTCCATGTAAAGATAGCAGGGGAAAGGTTCACAGAAGGTGAAGTGGTTAATAAGGTACATCAGGGATTAGTGCTTGGCCCACTACTGTTTTTAATGTTCATCAAAGATTTCACTAAAAACCTGAGGTGTCACTGTTACGTCTTCGTTGATGGTGTGAAGATTATAGGAAATTCTGACAACACAGGCCTACTGTTCGGAGACGGTCGGGTGAATATAGACAAGTGTAGTCAGCTGCGTGCTGGGAAACAGCCACGAACAACCGGGTTTCTTGGTGAAGTGGATATAGATAGCCAAGGACTTGGGAGTGATCATAGAGAGGAACTTCAGAGTTCTCAAGCAGTGTTTAGAGGAGGCCTGAAAACGAAACAGAGCGCTTTATTTGCTTAGGAAGACGTTCGCTCTTATAAAGCGTATGTGATTGAGGGAGATCTGACTGAAATTGTCAAGATTCTTAAGGAAATAAACGAATTCGAGGCGGAACCTCTGCTTAATCAGCACACAAATTCACACCTCCCAGGCCACAGTCTGAAGTTAGAAAATAAGAGAGTTGCTAAATCGGTTAGGGCTAATCCGTTCGTATATCGATTTACCAACCGTCGGAGCATGCTTCCACAGCGTGCAATATCCTCTGATACGGCGATAGAGCTCGAAGGAAAGCTTGGTGTGTTGGCCGTCCTGTTATGAGAATTTTCTTTCATATATTTGATTTAGTCAACTTCTCACCCCTTATTTGCCATTATTAGCTCTTTTTTCATCTTATTGTTCTCAATATTGTTAGGTTGCAAAGTTAGTCTCAGTATCCGAAAGTATAGGTTATAGAAATCAAACCCATGTTGGTCTTGCACGTATCTCTCGTTTCAACTCTTTTCAATGGGAGGACAAAATTGTATCGGTGGTAGCTATGAACTTGTGTTCTCATGGCACTGATAACTTGAAATCCTCAGGTTTCACCAGCTTTCATAATTACTCATGGAAGTGAAGAGTTTCTGCTCTAAACTTCGCAGCACTGGGCGCGATCAGAAGCTGACTGGTACACGAAACTGGACAATTTCCGGCTCAAGCCGTTTCGTCCTGGAAACTGAACCGAACTGGTCCAATTACACTTCTCATATTGAAGCACAGAATTGGATGTTCCTGCAAGAATTGTGGGAATATTTAGCTGAAGGCCAAGCCATTACTGAGGCTTTGAAATCCGTCACACTTCGTCGATTTGTTAAAGCCCGGAGAGGTGTAGACGATAAAGAGGAACAGGCAGGATCTGTTCTCAAAGGTGAATATATTGGACAGATTTTCACTATTCACCAAACTCTGAAGCAGTGTTGTGTGTGCTGCCGTCTAACATCTATCATATCTTAGTTACAGGGATGAGTTCGATTCGACAGGTGGATCTTTGCCTTCAGAACTGTTTAAACAAAGTGCACCGAGCGAATGTGTCAACCTACTTTCTTTAATTTCCATCATCTCACACAGTTTGAGATCTACGGTAAGCTATCTAACTGCTTCAGTACTAACAACAGTGTGTCAAGACTGTTCACTTTTGTCATTTTTGTTCATCTTTATCAAACAGAATGCTACGGAAAGCTGCCGACGACGCTCGCAAAATATTGTTGGGATCTCCTAGTTCAATCGATCTTCGCTAGATGTTGCTGTTTGTCAACTTCCAAGCAATACAGACAACTCTAAATGTTATTTCCGAATAAGTTAACTTTAAAGTATTCTTACAATTATGTAGATTTACTGTTACTTAATGAAGTCACAGAGGTTGTTTGCAAGTTGTCCCACAACAGCGGAAATACCGGATTTGCTGTAGAAGTCAGTATTACCTAGGCTAAGGCGGTAGTCGCTAACCATCATAAAACAGACTCCCAAGCGACTCGTGAAGAGAGAAAACACAAGGCATAGAGAACTCTACGTTGCAAGACATCCGTACCAAATTTAGTATGAATGAAGTCAAACAGCTTGGGCGTTGTGTTTCACATGTTATTGATATCGAAATTCGACTACAACACTCCTGAGGAAGGCCATCCAAGGTGGTTGAAACGTAGAGTGTTACAACTTGCTGCTAACGTCGTGTTATTCTCAATCTGTTTCATCAACATCATAACAGCCATGAGCCTGACCAAAAGGCACTGTGGCTCGGGCCGCCGCTCACCTCAACAGTGACGTGGAATATCCTAGAAGAAAACAGCACTACGAAGGACAACAAAGAATAAAGAAGACTAAGCGGAAGAACTAGAAATGGTATGGATACAGGTACGCCATTGACTGCGACACACCACCATCTCGGATAGCGTCTCTAACCAACGGTTTGTGTGATCACGAGGACCCCATTCAGGCAGGCGATGCTTGCCCACTTTGCTCAATGGAGCAGTCAAGGTCTTCATATTTCCTGACCACGTTGTTGCTTGACCACCATGCGGTTTAACCCAATCGCTAGTGCCCTCAGTATATAATGCCCGGTACGGTAAACGCTCAGCTGGCATACGGAGAACGTGACC